>OMNW01035001.1:17834-29859 GCA_900303245.1 Selene dorsalis | reverse complement strand
TACAGTCTCTCAGTCAAACCGACCCTTTACTTCCAGCAGTCTGTTCTGTGCTAATGTAATAACGTTGAAAAGCTGCTATCATACTGTACCACAGCGACACTGCCGGGGGTCGGATCGTTTCTTTTCTTTTTTTTAAAGTTTGTCATCGTCATAATATTTGACCTTCGGGCAACAGCAGTTTACTAACCAAACTCAACTCCAGGAGCACTTTCTCGCTTTAATCAATTGAAGAGCACCGTGTGATTTGTACTGAATCTCAAGCCAACTCATTATTGCTATTTCCTTAATTGAAGATATTAAAATGAGATATAATGGTTGTAAACGTTAAATAGACCGTGCTACTGTCTAAAAAGTGATGTGGCTGCCTTCACAAATAAATGCAATGTACGGATAGTTTTTGTTTATCACTAGTGCAACAAAATAGAAAAACTGAAGTGAAATCAGTGCTATTTTTAAGACATCTGTCCTGTGGCTTGTTCCAGGTATTTTGGAGAACTTGTAGCTCCACATCTTACTCAATCTCTTTCTTATCGCACTAGGCCAGGAAGGATCTGCTTCATTACCAACTGTTGGCATCCTTTATCATTTAACTCTGAGTGAGTCATTCCTGTGCACTCACCTGGTTTTTTTCTGTTCAGCTGTTTGAGTTGGAGAGCAGCACCTACACCTACCTGCTGGCAGACGACGAGACCAAGGAGGCTGTCCTCATTGATCCTGTGCTGGAGACCATCGACAGGGACCTGAAGCTCATACATGAATTGGGGCTTGATCTAAAAGTAGCAGGTATGTAATCCTCATGTTGCCTGGGTGAAGATATGATTTTGTTTCTGCAATAAACTAACTCAAGATCATTCTGGCTGTCATGGATTGTCATGTGGCATGTATTGAATGGCTTCATTGCTGAAACCTCATTTATCCCAGACCAAGGTCAGAGGCTATTCTGCATTATAGATTGTCTTTTAATCATGTCAAAAGAACAATATGTCTAAAATCAGTGTCACAGTATGACTTACATATAACATTTTTCAGACAATGACATAGTCATATGGAAAACTAAAAACTGCAAAACATGCTAATTTTGAAATTGGAATTAACTTGGAATAAATCATTTGGACATTAACAATAACACAATATGCATATCATTACAAAAAAACACCAGCTTTTATACTGTATATGATAAAAGTAACTCACTGCTGGGCCCTGTGGTGAATCCTGTTTTTCTCATAGTAAACACTCATTGTCATGCGGATCACATCACTAGCACTGGGCTGATGAAGAAAAGACTGCTTGGCCTGAAGAGTGCGATCTCTAAATTCAGCGGTGCCTCTGCAGATATACTCCTGTCAGAGGGAGACAAGATCGCATTTGGAAAACATGTAAGAAGGACACACAACCCTCATACTACAGAGACTGTTTGTGTCTTTCACTTTTATAATGTACTGTACATGGGTACTTGCATGCATTGTTTTTATTTTGAATCTATACTGGTGTTGTGATTATTGAGTATAGAAAACAGAAACAGTTTAGATTAAGTTGCTTCATAAAATAATTTTAAATACACAATTTTTCTCTTCTCCCTGTTAGTATCTGTCAGTGAGGGAGACACCTGGACACACTGATGGGTGTATGACGCTGGTGTTGGGGGATCAGAGCATGGCTTTCACCGGGGATGCTCTGCTGATCAGAGGCTGTGGCAGGACAGACTTCCAGCAGGGTAAACATACACTTTGACCTTGTCCTTCTAGATCCACAAACACTCCACAGAGCCTCTATTTTTGTAATGTTGCAAGATGAACACAAGAGGGCAGTATTGCATTTTTTGTTTTTTGGACTTTTGTAACTTTTGCATGATGTTCTCTCTTTGATTCAGGCTGCCCTAAGAAACTCTTTGCAGCAGTCCATGGGAAGATCTTCACCCTGCCTGACCGGTGCCTCATCTACCCAGCACATGACTACACTGGTTGGTTGAAAACCCATCACATCAGAGTGCTAACATCACATCTCATTGAAGCAAAACTGGTTGTTCAAATACATTTGGAACAACAATGAAGTACTGGCAGGTCATTACTAGCATTTCACCATAACCTAATAGCGATGTGATAACACATGTTGTGCAATGCAAATACAACCAGGTGACCCTTTTCAAACATGTCTCTTGAATGAACACTGCATCATCACTGGCATTTCTGCCAACAGCCTATGATTTTGCTGCACTGTCTGAAACCAGTCATTCTTTTGATTGATCAGTGAGGTTCAACATGTGGTGAACATTAAGCCCACAGTGACTGTAGACTGTAGACGACACATTAGGCTGTATCTGTATCTGTGTATCAGGTCGGACGGTGTCTACCGTTGGTGAGGAGCGCAAGTTTAACCCACGCTTGACCAAGAGCCTGGAGGAGTTTGTGAACATCATGAATAACCTAAATCTCCCTAAGCCTGCAAAACTAGGTATAAAAACAATACCTCACACACCTCAAGCTCCATGTCATGCTTTGTTAATGAACATTCTTATTACCTTGCCAAAACATTTCATGGTAGTGACGCCTCCTTGCACAACCTGACGCAGTTTGTTTTTCTTCTTCCTTTGCAGATATTTCAGTGCCTGCTAATCTGGTTTGTGGAGTACATGAAGTTTGAATACAGGACGCACAAGGGAGGACTCTTATCAATCATCTACATCATAGCAAAGTGACATTTACAAATCTGTATTTAGCAAGATTAACCAAAAGCTGATGACCATAAAAGTGCATTATTGCGTGTATTTATGTAAATGTAAACATGTATATTTGAATAACTGTTGCCATTTGGGGTGCAGCTACTGCTGTGATTATGCTTGAAATAATACTGCTGTAATTTCTATTTTCCCTGTTAGAAAATAATGACTGAAGAGTTGCAGATGAGGAAAAACCACTATTGTTAATTGTTTTATATTTTAATTGAATATAAATATGAGTATTCTTTATGCTTTATGCAGCTGTGTTATTATGAAATGCAGAATTGGGGGTACATTTATGAGAGGGAAAGCTCAAATAGGAATGTTCCATTCAAGGTTTGGTTTAGTATTCATGAATGCTTAACTGGGACAATTGAGTTCTTCCACATGGCCTTTCCAGTGATTCCGGACTCCTTTAGCCAAGGCCTCACACACACACACAAACACACGCACACACACACACACACACACTCTCACACTACCCCGACTGCTGCCAGCCATGGACTTTTTGCATAGCAGGAAAATGACACTACGCTATTTGCATTCACAATCACTGAGAGCTAAGTTTCCATTGCAGAAGTTGAAAACATGTCATGACTGTGTGTTTATGGCGTCAGTTCAACTCTCATATGCTCTCTAGATGTCCAGTAGATATCAAAATAAGATATGAAGAAAGAACACTCATGGCAAGTGTCAGAGTGAAATCTGCCCCTGGACTTCCAGATGCTCTTAGTCTGTAAACAGCTCATCAGCCAGTAAGACAGGTTTGTTTGGGAGTGTCGGCGTCTGACTCAGCTACATGCCTCTGCCAGAGACACTTGCTCATGTGACAGTAAGCTGTGCAACAGCGTTGGCTGATCATGAGCTTTTGAGGGCTGGTAACAAAAGATACCTACTGGGCCTTTTTAAATAGAATCAAACTATTCATCCTCAAATTTTGACTCTTCACTGGTTTTAAAGCAACAACAGCACCACTTGAACAAATGAAGTTCAGTTTACTCAAGTCTGCACATAAAAGACACAGTTGAGTTACAGCTGTGTGAATTTACCAATGGGAGCGACTGTAACAAAAGAGTTTTTGATATTTAAGATATGTAGAATATAATTATTTATCATATGAATTATTTTTTTACACAGCAAAGTCCACTGATTTCAAATTTGTGAAACTGATCACTGTTAAAAGAGCAGCATTTTTTGCATAGGCATCTTGTATTAAAGGGTAAAATTCAGATCTCTGTTAACGAAAGACCAGTATGTTACACATATGTAGTGTATATTATAGGTGAGCTGCAATTGATCTGGAGTGTTTCCTTTCAGCTGCCCTTGTTATTAATGTCTGGGTGGATCATTGCATGATTATCTTTGATGTTTTTAAGATTTAAGATTTAAGATAAACTCCCAATAAGATGCATAGAAACTTTAAGAAGAAAGGAAAAGTGTGGGAGAACACCTGTTGCTGGGTGTTGAGTGGTCATATGGTTAGCCACCCTACAAACATAAAATCCACCATCTGTCTCTGTCACCATTAGAGATTAACAACATTAATGGACAGTCCCTCTGCCCTCACTTAGTGTACACACTGGCAGACACCTGGCATTGGGTTTCATTTAAAACAGGAGGTGTGCGTGACCATTGTTACTACCAAGCTGAAGATATGCTGCTTTAGAGGCCACACGGTCATTTCCACGTAAAATGGCCCCATTCTCCTGATCCTGTTTTGCTGCCGGGAAGGGATGGTGCCAGCTGTCCTTTCACCCAGTCTGTGTCACCCATCTGCCAGCCCTCTTTCAGCCTGTCTCACTCTACCCACTTACACTGTGCCACCATGAACCTGCTGCTCATTCTCTCACACCGACCACATGTCACTGGAAAGAATCTATTACACTATCAGCTCATTCAGAAAGAGCAGTAAAGAGGCCAGTGTGGGTGATAAAGCCCTCAGAGTGAAGAGCACAGTTTCCCTAACAGACCCTGCAGAAAACACAAGGGTCCACCTTTCCATATATCTTAAGTGTAACTCTCTCCTGTTCACTCAGCACTAACTTAGACAATGTGAACAACAAGTGAAAAGTTTGGCCAAATCTCCCTGTGTCACTAACATTACTACAGGACTTTACAGTGTTGTGCTGCTCAGTGGTAAGTTTACAGTGACTGTTTAATGCTTTATGGTATTTTAATCTCTGCTGGAATCAATATAAGTCTGCCATAGGAACTCACAATGTGCTTGTGGTTCTCAAGTTTTCTTAAAGCACTGTGTACACAGACTCAGTCATCCAAGTCATGGGATTTTTAATAGTAGTAAATCACACCTCCTTGATGGTAATGGAATATCTACAAATGTATTTTATGATATTTACATTAGTATCAATATCCTGTGTGGACTTTGTTAGGACTTTTATTTCTATTGTTGATGACTTTCTTGTAGGAGCTTTACAGTATAAAATTGAGCACATTATTCCTGTGTTGTACATGGGATGTTGAAATGGGTCCAGACATTAGATTGTTAACCCATTTGTAAACCTGTTTTTGTGGCATCGCTCAGTGTTGTTGTTTTCAGTGCACACCTGGTGATTTGTCTGACTTATTAGAGTCCCCGGTGGAAAGGTAAAGGAAAGATGTGCATGCTAAATTTACTCATGTGGTGTTGTGCACAAGTAGATGAGACAGGATATGGGGCAACGACAGTGTTCTCTGAAGCTTTAAATGAACTAGTCTTGCTTGTATTTATTTCCTCTGTGCGATTGCATGAAGACTGATGGACACAACATTTTCTCAGTGAGCGGTCAGCCTCAAACCAGCTGAAATTTGGAGAGCCTTACTACAGTTTTCAGGTGTCAAACTGCTTGACATCTATGCAGGTCAGTTCTCAACTGGAAACCTAAAATATGTCTTGCTCCATTTTTATAATTATGAATAGGAAGTGAAATTTGGTCTTGTTGCACCTTTTGGACTATCACCGTTTAGTTATGTAGAGGCTGTAGTTGACTAATGTCTTTCTGACACTCCCTTTTTTTTAAATTAAGGCAGGGCAAAGAACATTTCCTTCTTATTAGTAGATTGTTTGTATTGGCCAAGTCTATAACTCCATATGTATAAAAGTTACTTATGAAAAATGTGTGTGCTGCTGTTGAAGCATCACAAAGGGGGAAGTGGCAGACAGTGGTAAATGCTGATTGGTTAGTTAGCCTATATGTCTAATCAATCAAGTTGTTTTCCAGAGAAAATCTGACATCCATAATTCATTAAAGTTTATAATTCAGGCAATTCAATTTGTATGGATTGAGCTCTGAGTGCTGCTGACAGCCACAGGTTGAGGAGGCCTCAGAGCCACAGCCTCAGAACATGGAGGCTATTTTTATGTATCAGTGCAGTGTACCAAAAGAAAAAAATAGTCCCACTGAAAAAAAACAAATAAATAAAAAAAAATGAAGCAACCACGTGATACAGCTTTAAAGACAGATTGTGCGGGACATATCACCAACAGGACCAAAAGACTTTTTTATTGACTATAGAAATTAAAACTATTAGAGCTGCTCCTCCCCCTCGTGTTATGTACTGTATCGCTACAATATTAACAAAAGTCCCATGAGAGTCTGTCATTACATTATTGGGCTTTCGCTTCACAGTTCACTGGCAGGCAGCCTGTGTGACTCTTTTAGTTGAGCGACTCCACCATGAGAAAAGCTTGAGCTGCTCCCAGAATAGAAATCTCTCACAGTGGTGCGGGCACTTGAAGGGGACACGGAGCAGAGACCGGCCGGTGAAGTCTGTGTCGGAGTAAACAAAAAAAAAGGGCAAAAAAAAGGATATGGTCAGTTCACTCGAAGCCTTCAACACAAACCACATGTGTTAGTAGTCGGTGCCCGCCTCCGTCGTCGCCTCCTCCACATGCTGAGTTCAGTCTCACCTGTTGACGCCGACACGCACTTCTGTTTTTCCTCCTGGGAGGGACTCAATCTAACCAGGTGAAGTCAAAAGTACCACAGAGGAGATAAGAGGGCAGAAACAAGCCGCTGAGGTAGAGGCAGCTTCACGCGAACCCGACCCGTGTCTGGAAATGAAAGCGCTTTAAAAGAAAGGGAAAGAAAGTCGCTGGCTCCCCCTCTTTCTTTCTCTCTTTCTTTATTTCGTCCGGTTTGGCCGCTCTATGTTAGGAGCCGGAGGACCCGCAGCTGCTATCGCTGAGTTTCAAGCACATTTATCCAGGTAAGAGTCGTTTATTATGTACTTTTATGTACTCCTGCCCCTCAGTACAACCTAGGTGAGCTACATACAGCGCGTGCAGTTCCTGTTAAACTTGTCAGGCAGAGAACAAACTTCCCACGAGGGGCAAGTGTGAACGCTCTGTCATGAGTGTGTATATGTGTGTGTGTGTGTGTGTGTGTCAGTCCTCTCCTGTGGACTGGATCACATCTACTTTCTAAAGCTTCTGCGCCCATAACAAAAGAGGAATTGATACAGCTTCCTGAAATTGAAAGCATGTAGAAAAGGGCTCCTCCTGCTTCAAACTGAGGTGAATTCTCTGGCAGTGGTCGTAAACACAGCCATGGTTCACTGGCACAGCATCCATCATGTTTCATCCCACCCTTTGGCTTAAATACATAATTGCGATTCTTCATCTCTTATCTGTGGAAACATTCACAGCAACTTTCTCTTAGCTAAAGAGCTGCTCCTCGGTCCAACCGTGTCCCATGACAGTAACCTCAGTTTACATAAATTCCCTCTTTTGTTTACAATGACCCTGGGATATCTCGCCTTTTATCCCCCCATCAGCACTGGCAGGGTAAACAGAGTGGGTGGGAGTGCAGGTCAGGGAAGGCTGTGAGGGGAGATTGCCTTGCAGGGAGGGTTTGTCGTCTGGAGAGTTCTGCCTTTATTATACTCTGTGTCTCTCTCTCTCCCACACACACACAAACATCTTGTTTTGCTCAGCGCTGGACAAATCTGTGTCTGAGCCCTGCATCGTAGACTGTCATTAATGGATTGTTCTTTCTTGCATCACAGTTCCTGGAGATGCACTCATGCTGAAGGAATCTCTGTCAGGGTCCTGACAGATCTTCTCACGTCACACCTTCATTGGTGCGCTTGTTGTGAGATTCTCTAACGTGTAGCCCTCGTCACAGCTTAGAGGCAGATCGACGTGTGGCTGTAAGGACGAGAAAATCCAGCTTTTCTCACTTCTCTGTTTGTGCTGTTCGCTGCGTTTCACCTGGGCCGCACACACCAAACATTTTAACTTGTCATTGCAAGAAAAGCACAGGTCTCGCTAATAACGTTCACAATGCTCGGCGTTATTCATCTGCTCCAGCAAAACATCAGAGAGTGAGTGTGCCAATGTGCTCAATAGCTGCAAAGCATCACTGTTGATTAATCTGTCAAGTCTTCAAATCACTTGTTTGTTGCAACCATCAGTCCAAAAGCTAAAAGGTATTCCATGTGCAGGGAGGAAAGCACTAAGCCAAACATAGGAGAGGATTGATTTGACTAATGTTTGGTGTTCTGCTCTTAATTCAATACTATTTTCTTGTTTGTTTATATTCTTTTTAGAAGTACTCCCTTCATTTCCCAGGGTGCCTTTGACTTGTCTTTCAGAGAAATCTGAACTAGTTTTACATTTCTTGTGTACTCATTCATTGATCAGATAGTTAGTGACAATTATAGATTTTATTCAAGCTAAACTCTTGTACAGCTGCTTGTATTTTAACAGTTTTGAATGTTGTTTGGGAAAAAAAGCCCTTATCACTCAGAACAAGATATTTATCTGCACCTAGTCCTGAAAGTTTTATTGTATTTGTGCCAGTTATAAATTGTAGTAACAGGCCCAGTTACTCATGGTGCAGAAACTGGTAGAACAACTTTCTCTACTGGATTTTTCCTAATCCTTAAGCCTGTAGATCTGGGAAGCAGTCTGAGAGTTGACTCTGTGGGACTAAGGCCAGGACCTGACATGTACAGCTGATGATGGAGATTGCTGAATAATCTTGTGCTTATAAAGCTGCCATTGTAGTCCCTGCAAACCATTTAAAAGTGACATGAGCAATCAGGCAATTTCCCACAGGAATGCAAGAAAATACACAACGAAACAACAGAAGGAGCCCAGAAATGTCCAGAAAGAACCACAATAGCTTTAGTTTACAGTCGTAAAGCGGCTTCTTTTTTAATTATCAGTTTCATGTACTTACTAAAGTCATGGCTTGATTCAGGATTTCTTAGATCTGTGCTGTTGCTGTTTTATTGCAGGTGACGCTGAACCAACCTGCATGTCTTCTGCATGATTAGTTTTGTTGTAGGCGTTGTCACCCAGGTGTCGGCCAGGATTTGTCACTTTTACTCACAGAAAGAGAGAGACAGCTGTGTCACAGACTTGGACTGTGATGACAGCTTCCTGCTCCTCGGCGCTGAGCCAGCAGGAGCCACATGCAGCAGGTCCAGAGGTCGCTGTAGGACAGTCTGCAGCATTTCATCTGTCAGATGACAGTATGTGCTTAGCCCAGGATGTAGACGCACCGACACAGGGTCATAATATCAGTTTTATGGAAGTAAAATGACTGTACATAAAGATTTATAATCCAGCACGAGCTTTTCTGTAATTTAACAAAACCATTGCAGCCATTCTTTCCCCTTTCATACAATCTAGTTGTTTTTCATTTTTCTAAAGTGAGAGCAAGCCTTTTTTTTTTCTTTTTCTTTGATTAAAGCAAAAACGCAGCCAGGCCAGACGGAGCAAGAAAGTGGCAAAACGGCGGACCTCTGTGTCTCCACTTTGACAATAAAAATGGGAAAATTACTTATGCTCTCTGGAAACATTGTGTGCAATAAGATACTAATGTGATGATGTCAGTCCTGCTACTGAACACAAAGTTTAAAAGCCTGGAGATTTGGTCTGTTTAACTGAAGCCACAGCCTATAATTGTGGTCAATAAAAAAATATATATGTGCCTTATCCCACTATTTCACATGGCTTAATAGCCAGTTTTGGTCTCATGCCCTTTGCAGATGAGAGGAAACCACTTACAGTAATTAAAGAAGCATTGTGTCACGTGGATTTCAGATAACCCTTTGCACAGTGTCACTGTGTTTAAGTCGAGGCAGCGTGTCTGTAGTTCAAGGTCGTGATGAACATAGGCTGAGGTGAGCACTGCTGGAAATATTTAAGCCCTATGGTGTCATAGACAGGTGTGTGGGTCGGATGGTGACTCTGAGCTCTGTAATTGTGTTGACCGGCTAAACCAATATGTAACTCGCAAAAACCTGATTTCTTCTGGTGTCTTCAGCAGCTCCACCATGATGAACATACTGAGAATAGCTATCCTCTTATAGGTGTGAGGTGTTGATGTTGGGGTGTGACGTGATTCCACATAGCGATACGTGTTTCTTGTGAGAAGTTGCCACAATACCAGGAAAGCTGGACAAACTATGGCAATGACAAAGGCCCTGCTACAAGTCAATGAGACCTCTAAATCATTTTGAAACTATGGTTTTAAAGTAAAATAGTCACATTAATTCACAGCGGTTGTCTGCTGATGAAATTGTGAAGTTGTGTGAAGTGAGGCAGAGTGATGGACGCTGTGCAGAATTACTACTAAATAACTACTTTTACGTATTTATTTTCTGCCAAATCATAGATTCTGTGCCGGCCACCAGGGCAGAGTCAGCCACTACAGACTTTGAGGGCTCAACCCAAACTTATGGGGCCAAAAGTTAACCATTGCACCAGAAATGAAACCGTCACATGCTTTGTGTTATGGCCGCAGGCTTTGTTAGTTGTTGGGCAACCTATAGATGGTGGTATTTTCCTTGTGGTTTAAAGAGGAGTAGAAGAAGCATTGCAAGCAAGTTGATGTTATTTTTTTGAAAGATTTTCCCCCCTTTGTTCCAGCGATGCCACAGTCCTGACACACACATGCTGTAACTCAGACATTAGTCCTGTCAAATCTCAATCTGTTCACTTTCCATTCATCCAGTAAGAAAGGGGCAAAATGTAAAAATAAAAAAATAAAAACTCCATTAATGTGTAATGAAATGCTGCAGTGGCCATTGATTTTGAGTGATCCGACGGTGACTTGACCTCAGACCTGGCCTCTGTGGGTTAATTCTGCATTGTATGTTGCCCCTCCCTCTTTACAAGGCAGTTTAGCTCATGTGCTCCATGTGTGACGTGTTTCCCCTATAGTGCCCTTGTCCTGACCGTATAGTGACAGGCAGCAATCAACGCTCAGGGCCGCACAGAGCATGCCACTGTTGGAGCCCTTTTGTCCGCTGTGTATCTGGTGGAATATAGCTGTTGTCAGTGTTGACTCTATGGTTTTGTGTACACAATGCTTAGCCCCACTTTTCCTTTTAGCCGCTCACCAACGAGGGGTCCTGACAGGGACAAGGTCATTTCAGAGGGCTGTTGGGTGTTACTGCTGCTATTTGGGAGCTGCATTACACTGCATGCTGTTTCAGGAACACATTGGACGAACTTTAAATAAGTAAAGGCCCGGTTTTCAGTGGGTCACTGAGTCAGAGACATGCTGACAACATACTAACATGTTGCAAAGGCAGTGGTACAGTTGTACAGATGGGTGTATTATGTTCCAGTAACACATCTTCTGTGGTTCTGCAGGATACTCTGTGAAAGCCATAGGCTGCATTAACTGCTACTAGCAGAATATACTGGGGGAGGTTCAGTTGTATTGTGGGTAATGGCATCAGATTTTGACAGTGAAGAGGAATGCATGGCATAGAAAACAAAAAAACAATGATACTGCGGTGTTTGTTTGTTTATTTGGTTTTTTGAAGCTGTCAATTTTCTTTCCAACAATATTATGATATGATATTTTTATATAAAAATGTGATATATTTTGGAAAAAAAGTGCCAGCTGAAGGTGTGGGGTTTGAAAGAAGAGGACATTAAGAGGCTTCGATAAAATATGCTATTTTACTGCATTATAAATTGTTGTATTTGGTGCAATACTCTGTCACAGGTGCAAACGTTTCAATGAGTTAAGCTTAAAGGGGAAGTTCTGTTTTTTGCAACCTGGACCTTATTTCTAGCATAAAATACATTCATTTACTCACCCGAACAACTTTGGTGTAACTTGGAGTCCTTCGGAAGATATTTAGATCCATTTGAGATCCGTGTATATCCATATAATGGGAGTGATGGGGCATCGACAATGCAGCGTCTAAATAAGACATTATCTGCTGCGAAACTCCTTCATTTCACCAATATGTTGTTATGAATCACAGGCACTATTCCCTGAGAGTTCGGAGCGGTTCGGAGTTGTGTTGTTATTGTCATCCAGGGTTTTTTGCACAGCTTTT
>OMNW01034999.1:22953-38174 GCA_900303245.1 Selene dorsalis | reverse complement strand
AGAGCAGGGGGAGGGGGGGGGGGGGGGTTACAAAGTGAATGCAGGTTAAGATAAGCTCTGGCGTTGCCTTCTGACAATGAGAGAGCAATCAAGAAATGGTACCTTTAGACAGTGTGGGAATGTTCTGACTAATGCTCACAGGGCCTTTTGTAGAGCTGTGGTGTGTTATGGATCACAAACAAGATTTCTTACTTATCCTGCATCCAAGAATTAAATCAGTGGCACAAAAAACTACATGACAGAACTACTTGTTGCTTTAGTAGTAGCTCTGAATGATCCTCACATTTAATTCACAAGAGTCGTGTTAAAACTTGGACAGACATTTTACCTGTCTTTGGGCATATGGCTGCTACGCTTAACGCTGACCCAAACGTCACTCTCCTCCACTCTGGGTATTGAGTTCATCCATAGATGAATAATTGAGCAGATCACAATAATAGTCTTCCTCTATTACATCCCAAACTCTGACCACGGAGCAAACCCAAGGGACCACAAGTGACAGTCATCACCACCGAGTCTTTGTGACCGCCTCGCCTATCGCAGTACTCCTTTTTGTGTGTGTGTTGGGGGAGTGTGTGAGGTGAGTTGGGGTGGCGTGGAGAGGGTCTTTCTGTGCCTGTTTGTGTGACTGAATAATTTAAGAGAGCAAAGTGCCCGTTCTAAATTACATGTAAGAAAACCACATCAAGGAAAGATGTGGACGCATAACTGAATAAGCGTTTCGTAATGCTAATCAATTTATCCAGTCTATTTATAATTCTCTTCAACGGCTGGCATCTCTTTCACCATCTGAGATGTTAGAATCTTGCCCCAAAGCCATTCTCATTTCCTGCCATGTAATTTATTACACAATAATCCTCATTGATTTTTAATTATTTATTTATTTTTTCATATTTGGTGGCGCTGGTTGAAATTCAGCAGTAAAAAAAAAAGGCTTTCTTTTGTCACCTGGGCAACATGCTTTACTCCCGGCCTGGCCTATTAGATTGAACCTGAGTAAATCAAAATCAGCTCTAACCTCGAAGTAAATACTTACCAATCCATTTTGGTTCTGATTCATGCACTTGGTTCACAGCCATAAAAGAGTTGGAAAAGAAAAAGATCAAAAATGCAAACTTCTCAACATAAACTGATCAGTTTAACTTCTAGCCTTTACCCTCTAGAATCATTTGAAAGTAGACCAGAAACAAAAACTCAAACCTGTCACTGTCTATGCAGGAAATACTCAGCCTTCCTGTCAAAGTTAGGATGAAAGTACGGAGGATTATTTGAGGAAGCAGAAAAACTTTACTTTGCTGCCATCCTTTGGGAATGTGCATCTGTCAGAGTGTCAAAATGTAATATTAATGAAGACCACAAATGCTGTCAATAAGCATAGAATACAAGAGGCCAGCCTTAAAGACAGGCCTAAAGCCAGTATTGAACTCCACCTCATAAATAAATCAACTAGAGTTAGCCACCTTGGGTTTCTCAATTCAGAGAGTCTGCAATGCTGGTAGACAGAAAAGATGCTGGGAGACAGAAAAGATGCTGGGAGACAGAAAAGATGCTGGGAGACAGAAAAGATGCTGGGAGACAGAAAAGATGCTGGGTTGTGTATATGTGAGGGGAAGCAGGGAAACATACAATCTCTCCTTATGTATCACTGATGGACAGTCAACACACAAACGGTCCCTAACGGCTAACTATGGTGGCCTCGGTTGAGAACATCACAACACACTGACACAGTGGCTGTCCTTGTTTGTATAGTGCTCCGGGTGAATATCATCATGCAAATCGCTAAATACACTACAGAGAGGTCTAATTACTACAATACTGCGTGCTTCAAACAAAACACACATTTTAACACACACAGTTGCCACCTAGAGTCATTGCTTTACTTGATGCAAAATCATCAGTTAGTTCCAAATGATATACAATCATAAACACCAAAATAATAAGTCTCACTCTCTATATAGACCAATGAGACCTATATAAACAACACATACACACATGTGGTGGTGTATGAGGTACAGACTTGTTCACTATGCTACACTTAAAGGAGACATATTTCCACAAATTAAAATAGTTCCCAGGTGTCTTATAGACATGTCTGTGACATGCTTCAGTCAAGGATCAAACATCACAGCTCTTTTCATCCGCTCAAAACAGCCCTGTTCAGAACGGCTGGTTTCAGTGCCTGTCCCTTTAAATGCAAATAAACCACTGCTCATCCTGCCCCACCCCCTCTAACGATACTGGTACTCACAGGTAGGGGTGGTATTATGCAAATTTGAAAACTAATGACATCAGTGTCTGACAACCGAGGGAACAGCTCGTAAAAACCGCAGGGATTTAATCCTAGGGAGCCTGCACATTACTGACTTTCTGGTCAATTCTGACATTTTGGGGTCTGTAAGGCAAGACAAACACTCAAATATATGTTAAAGAGCCTTCAAAAAGTGATATTTCCATAATGTGTCCCCTTTCTTTTGTGGGTGGTTTCTAAAACTTTTAAGACACAAACACATCAAGTCCTCCTGTACAGAAGCGTCAGCAGAGACTGAATCGCTGTAGCAGACACTGATCTCTCTGAATGACACAAGTAAAATGTGAATTTCCACACACCGATCGATGAAGCAGCGGTTCTCTGTCCCTCAGTCCTGACTTTGTTTTACAACCTATCAGGGCAAGCCGAGTATTGATTTAAACATTATGAAGTCAAATTGTATACACCACATCTTGATTAGTAAATTTTTACACTTAAATAAACCTACACCCCAGGCAATACTGCTCTGTACACTGAATACTGTTTTCTTTCATTTTGCCAGTGTTAATCAGCAGCGAGCGCCGTTCCTCTCCTGTCATCCTCGGGCGTTTGTAAGCAGACGTGAGGTTACTATCTTCCACAACAAAGGAAGAAATATCGCTGTGGGTTTGCTCTCGTTGTTGACTTACATCTGTACAGCTTCCGCAGCCTCGTTTATGCTAGTTACCATTTTAGTAGCACAGTCTTTCATGGATGCAGCTACAAAGTTATAATTGGCAGGTTGTTTCTGTGTCAGTGAAAAGCTGTGGAATGCCACCCCTCCCAGTGTCTCCACATGCAGCTCTCACCTCAGGTATCAACACTAGATCATCAAGTGTGAAGTTAAACCGGAGCAAAGGGGAACTGGTGACAGGGGGAGTGAGCGATGAATATGCAGACGTCATATTCAGCAAAAAATATCCGTGTGTGAGATCTCGCTATTATGTATGTGTGCATTACTAATATAATAATCATTCAGACAGATTTAATGGAAGGAAACCCCCTGGACTGTCATCATTCATAATTAAAGAGGCCTCTCATATTACAGGCAAAATATCATCAGGACTACACATCCAGTCCGGTTCCTTCTGAGTGCTGTAATTCAAATCCAAAAGTTCATCGGTGGAATAACTTGCCCACAAACATTTTTTTTAATCAGAGAAGGAGAATTTCGTTAAATTGGAAGATGTTTCTGTCATTTAACTATGTCGAGATTTTGGCACAAAAGCGCATCACCTCCAAAAATGGCCACAGACTAGTCTCATGCCTTCTCAACTCAGACCACAGTGAAGCCAAATCAAAACTTGTTTCCATCTCAGGAAGAAGCCGCAGAGATATAATGTAACTCAGAGGTTGTTTTGGCCTGCAGGGGGAGGACAGGAGTCTTCTTCAGTTTGAATCTCCCAAACTTTTCCTGCACAGGCAGCTGAGTTTAATGAGTGTTGTTGAACTCTGGTAAGAATGGGCTATCAGGCAGTTACAGAACACCACACTCTTTCTCCTCCCCATCTCCTCTCTTGACTCTACAATACCCAATGGCTTCTTTTCTTTCCCAGTGAACCAATAACTTTGTACACGCAACGTGTCATACAAAGACGAGGAAGCAACATTGAAATAACTACACCTCCGGGGCCTGAACGCAGTGCTCTGCTGCCCCTTTGTTCTTGATACCTCTTGCTCTGTGTGTTTCAGCTTGTGTACATGCGTGTGTTTTAAATGTAGTACTGTTTACTCAAGTGAGACAATCCGGAAATCCTCAAGAGCAACTGCCCAAGGCTTCTCTAATTGCCCCCAACACAAGTAGGCCAAAGCAGTTCATCTCAAATTGACAAAACAAAAGACAAACACAAAGCAGAAGCGTACAACCGCAGGCTGTCAGCGTTCTTATATCTCCACTTAATCCTCTGAAGGCTTCAGAGCTACTATTTAAAGATGTATTTAAAAGCCTCAGGCAGGTATAATGAGCCTCAGTGACATGCCATATAAACAGTGGCTATAGAGAGTAGATAAGCAGGAATAACCATCATGAGAGGACAATAATGAACAAACTAGAATTACCACCTCATCTTTGTATGCTTCCACCATTCAGACTAGTTTCAGGTTACATCCCTGTTTATCTAGAGTTACATAAAATATAAGCCATTTGTGTAAAATGTTGTCATCATTTCTGAGTGAAGTCCAAGCAACGGCTAAAAAGTGTTTTGTGAGGTCACTTTGACCTTGACTTTTGACCATCAAAGTCTTTTCAGTTAATTCTTGAGTCCAAGTGAACTTTTGTGGCAAACATTGGATGGATTCAGTGTTTTGTGATATCATTGTGACGTTGACCTTTACAAATTTATCTTTAGCCACTAAATTCTAATCAGTTTGTCCTCGAGTCTACGTTTGTCACATATAAGGAAATTTATTCAAGGTGTTAGGATATCATGTTCCCATAGGCACAACTGTTTTATGAGGTTGTGATGACTGTGACCTTTGACCCTTAAAATCTAAATCAGTTAATTTATTTGAGGTTTTAGTGAATGTTTGTGCCAAGCTTGAAGAAGTTCCATCAAGGTGTTACTGAGATATATGTCCATGAGAATGAGATAGATGGACACACATACATACATATATACAACCTGAAAACAAGAGATGAAGAGAAAAGAGAAAGGAAAGGAGACAGGAGGGAAAACAACGCTACATGAAAATGCGTTGTTCTGCCCATCTGTCCACCTGATTGCCTGTGTGTATGCTTGCCTGTACTCAGTGTGTGTGTGTGTGTGTGTCTGTCTGTTCTCTCCGACAGGCAGTAATGAATAAAATAACAGTGGAAGATGATGAACTACTTCCTCTGTGAACTCATCACGCAGACATTGGCATGCACCACTGCCTCCAAGATGGCTGCATCTCTGCCCCCTGCTTGTGAACACTGTCGCCTGCTACAGCTGACAGTGGGAAAGCACACTGCGGTTGAGGATGTGGTAGAATACGTTACGGAGCAGGGGCCAGGTCCCAATGAATTTGATGCATGGTTGAAAATGAGAGGGGCTGTTATTCCTCCCCCTTTTTTAGTGGTTGAAATGTGGCCAAAGACTGAGGTGCATCCTGATGATTTCCTGTGTGAATGATCCTCAGCCTAGGGATATGATAAAACATTTTAAAACTTGAAGGTATTGCTATATTTAAATGCTTTTCTGCCTAAAAGCAGTTTGAAAAGAAGTGCACATAAATCAAAACCAAAAGAATCAGCAAAGTAAGCCTGTGCAGAAAGCATCACAGTAAATAACTGCTGGTAAGGTGTGATGATAAATGTGAACTGCTGTGATGGAGGCAAAGGAGTGTGACTCTGGATGTTCTTCTTTCATGTGTTTGATACGTCTCCTGGAGGATGGCAATTCCCCAGGGAGCACACCAGGCCAGAAGGCCTTTGATGAGGCACCTCCACTGGCTGTGATCGGATAAAACCGCTCCCCTCTCATTCACCTGCCCCTGGAGATGATGCTATGACTCTAAAGGAATGGATCTACTGAATAATACTGGGACTGCAGCTTAGGCTTTGATGCTGTGTTTTAGCAATATTTATAAGGTAGAAAAGAATTCAGAGCAATACACACAATAACTGTTTTCAGACTCAGTAGCTGCAGCTTGAACTGACTGTATCATTCACTTTTTCTGGCACCTTCAAAACACAATCATTGCATCTTCTGTTATATCCTGTCTTGAACTCTTAAAGTGAAAATTGACAACACACACAAGGACTCTTCGACGACTTTACAATATCAGTGGGAACTCTGTAGACCTCATTTGCATTCTCCAGAGTTCTGCTGTAAAAGGGGGCACATGGCTGATTCACGCAGAAGCAGAGAAATGCTTCTGAATGCGTTCTCCGTCAGAAAAGACGCTGGTAGCGGGATGGAGCGACAGAAATAAAGAATATATGGCAATAAGAAGAAGCTGGAGTTCAGCGATGACAAATGAGGAGTGCGTGAGAAAGGGAGACACAAATTGTGAAGGAAGCGTGACGGATAGAAAAAGGTAGAAAACATGTGAATAGGAGGGAGAAAAGAAGCAGAGAGTGAGAAAATGAGCAAGGGAGGAGGTAGAAAAGTTCCATCACTGCTGTGATGATGTGGGTGGAAGGCAGCGCGTGGGCAGATTCATGGGAGATCAGAATGCAGAGGGAACTGGCTCATGGCTCTCTCTTTCTCTCTCTCTCTCTCTCTCTCTCTCACTCTCTCTCTCCCTTTCTCTCCCCACATCAGCTCATCCACAGAGATGTAGAACGAGCATGAGACTGTTCTCTTTTCATGTCTCCACATTCCCTCACACAGCCACAAACTGCTGGTAGATAATGACGGCTGCAGTCATTAGGGGGAACAAGGGGAGCCATGCCTGTGTTTGAGTGAATGTGCATGTGTGTATGTGTGTGTGTGTGTGTGTGTGAGTCAACTGCTTTCACAGAACAAAGAGTCATGTCAATCACTGAGCAGCGATCCCTCCCCTTACTTACAGTCTGTTTCATCATTGGTGGAAATGATGTGATACAAAGCCGAGTGGCAAGTGCACTGATGAGATCTTAACACATCCTCACAGACACACATCAGCTCATTCATTTTCTACAAACACACACATATGCACTCACACAAACCATTTGATGTTTCTGCATGTCTCCACTGGTCGCCAAGGAAATGGGTTTTTCACTCACATCCCGCTCGGTCAGCCTGCAGTACGTTGCCATGGCAACAGAGAACCTGTTGAAGGGGTGAACTGCATCACCGGTGTTTGGGAGACAGGTTTTCGTGTGATGGTTTTTACAGATTTAAATTGGTCCACCGCCAAAACAGTGTGTGTGCGTTTGTGCATGTGTTATGTGTGTCTATCTGTGTTTGTCTGACGCAGCGTGTGCAGATGTGTCTGCTTCTCTTCTTGTCTACATGTTTGTTCATGTGTGTGTGTGTGTGAGTGAGAGAGAAAGAAGAGGCTGTGGAGGGGTAGAGGAAGAACATGAGTGGGAATAAATGAGCAAAAAAACACTGAACGCTATTGTCTCCTTAGCTGCAGAAGTTCATATTTTTAAATGAACCAATTCATCATAAATCTGTGTTGAGTGCGTGACACACAGTCTCCCACTGAGTTCGTTGCAAATAACCAGAAAGGTTCCAAATGCTCGGTGGAACTGCAATTAGATGCATGACTGCCATTATGCAGCCCACTCACCCCACACACACACACACACACACACACAGATCAATAAACTGGCTTTAAGTGCACAAAAATGAAACTGAATACCACTCAATAACAATTTGTATCTTTATACTCAAATTAGTAATTTGGATCGTAGACTTGGGTAAACAAGACTTTGATCTGTGATGAGTAAAATCCTAACAGTGAAGTTGGTCGGCCAAAGATCTACATGCATTTCTGTCTTTGAGTAGGTCTTAGTCAAATAACTCATTAGTCAGAAAATTGTAAATTTTTTCTGTTACGCTGTCTATTTGCACCAGAAGTTTAACAGTAAACAACAAGACATCAACTCAGTTATTATCCAACATCCACAACCCATTTGCATCAAAGACTAAAACGTAGCTGTTTTCAAACTACAATATCTGGGGATTTAAAGAAGATTTAAACAAAGAAAAATGAAAAGACTTTTATTGGTTTAATATGCGCTGTGCAGCAAATGGTGAGAGCTGTGAAATTTGATTTTAAAAAAGTCCATACTAGATATTTGTCTGCCTCGTCCACACAGTCAGTGCACCTCACTGCTTTCTGAAGGCAGTAAATACAGCACAGTGCTGAGCCCAGCAAACACACTCCTCCAACCTTTCCCTTTTGTAAGGCACCCAGGAAGGAGGACATTAGAACAGGTATAGTTGACTAAGCTAAATATTTTAGATGCCTAAACATTCAACAGATTTTTGATAAAACATTTCTTAACCCCTAAACTATGGAACTGTTGGAGCCATGATTTACCCACAGAGATTATGGAAAAACATATTCATCCCTTATTTGTCTTCAGATCAAATAATTTACTGTTCTAACCAAAAAGGGCAAAGCTTAATCTCCTTTTTACACCATGCTTCACTTTTCAGCAGTACAGGGCATCGCGCGCTAACAACACAACATGTTGTGGCATTTGTGATGCCTTTGTGGTTACTGTTTTTTGTTGCAGGGCACAAGTGCTAGGAAATGCTGATGCTGTGGTTTGCTGGAGAGAAATAATATTAGTCACACAAGGAGAAGTTTACTGGTCCTCAGGGGTCAACTACCAGCACTGCTGACATGCTGCATCCTCAAATGATAACTCAGGTTAGAGAGCGAGGTTTCTTGCTTTGTTTTTTTGTTTTTTAATCTGTTGGCCTTCCTGTCCAACTCAGTGATTTCTGTCTCCTTGATCCAGACTAATTTGATTGACTACTCTCATCAATGGATTTCTGAGCTAAATGTCCAGGTGACTAATGGTCCTCACTTTAATTCTCAAATTCCATTCATTCTGGTTGTCACTCTGGACAGTGCTTCACTGAGGGGTGGCTACTTACTAACATTCAACTGAACTTCTCTGTAATAACAATGAGACGGTAATACTTTTTGGTTATTGGGAAAGGTCATGAAAGAAGTGGGGGGGCAGCAGAGTGGCTAACATTCATGTGTGAGTCTGCTGAAAAAAATGACAGTGTACTGTAATTAATGGAATTTAACACCCAGTTAGGAAATAGTTATTAGCCAGTGCATGAGTGACACAGCAAGCTGACACCACACAATGTCATCGCACTGTTTCTCCGAAATTCTAAATTTGGTATTAAAATGAAAATCATGCAATCATGTATTCTGATTGTGAAGATACCTCTCACTCTGAGAATATGTGCATTGTGCTTAAATGCCTCCTATTTGCAATGTTAATGTGATTCAGTTAATTAGCGTCAGACAATCAGATGATGCGCATAAACTGCCAACATAGCACACAAGCTCCATTTCTGGTTCACCGAGTATTCATGTTCCTAGCCACCATAGTGTCACTGAGGCTGGTCTCAATGAAGAGCAGAGTCAGCCGCAGGCACTTGTACAATCTATCTGACCCTGTCATGCACAAAGAGCAGGTTGTTGAAAGAGGCTGTTTAATACAGTTTGGAGCCTAGTAAGTTGAGGGGTTTGGGCAGGGATTGATCATGTATGTTATGGACAGCATCACATCAAATCAGTGTATCTTGCTTTAGCAGTGAATGAGCTGGTCTACAAAATGGCCAGAGCACTACCCCAGCCTGTATATGTCTGTGCTGTGTGTCAGACATGACGACTGTACACTGCACATGTATAAAAACACACACTGGAGCATAAACGAGGATCAATAACAATCTCTTTTTTCGCAGATCATCACAAAATACAAATGGCTCAAATGATTGTTACACTTTGACCGTGAACACATGTGCCTTTGCCCCTCCTCAGATCAATAAAAACACATTCTGCAACCAGTGTGTTTTGTTCCCTTTGGTTTTATCTCGTTGTCATCAAAACTTTCAGCAAGACTGATGTCACCTGTCATTCCTGTTCTCCAATGGTCACGACAACTCAATCTAAGCATAAGCTGAATAATATGGCAGGAAGCACTGAAGGCATTGAATTACAGCCCAGACAGATGATTTATGATCCATAATCCAGATGTTACTTCTAAGCATGGCACAATGGCCTCAGGAGTTTGGCAGCAGGAAATGTACATTGTGAATGTGACTGTCTAATGAGAGAGATGCTGCTGTCTACAGATGCACAAAACCTCAACTCAGGTGAAGATGGAAAAAATGGAGACCCCTCACTTTTGCTTCACGCTGTCCACATGTGACAATAAGAGACTTGAAGTCTTCAATGCCCTGACACGCGCGGAGGAGGGTCTACGCCAAGACATGAGCCAATTACAGTGAATGACACTGAAAAACTGTGTGATCCATCTCTAATTGAGCTGTGTCCTCTTCTTTCAGAGGACAGAGACAACGCTCTGACAGTGATGTGTCCTGACATCCCCAAAACCTAACCTGTGTCTGTCTATATTGGCACATCTGTGTGCGCGTGTTAGCTTGTGTGTGTGTATGTGGTTTATTCATTCGGCGGTGAATCACTCAGCTCTGGGGGTCCCGGCTGACTTCCTCTCACCCTGCCAGCTCCCACTGATCTTTGCCTCCACTCTCTCTCTCTCTCTCTCTCTCTCTCTCTCTCTCTCAGCCCGTTGCTTCCTGCCCTCTGTATCTCTGCTGTCACAAGGAAACACACTGAAGTCTGCAAAAACAATCAACATTTTCAGGGATTTGAGGATGCCTGCTACATGTCAAAGCACTGTTGACACTTAAAGTTGAGCTCAAATGTGATTACCCATAGAGGAGGCACCATATGAATGGGCAATAAAAACACCAGACTAAATGTATTTTGCAGCAACACGCATACATTAAAAGCCATTTGTTTTTGTTTTTTTACTGCTGGAACAACAGCAGTGATGTCAGGCCTTGTTTAGGGGGGTTGCTCTGTATCAGACGCTCTGTAGACCTGACAATCTGCACAGAAAACATTTACCCACTCCCCTGTAACCCCTTCGGAGGAGCCTTTTTTGTGGCTTCGTCACAACCAACTGACTGCTCCAGCTAGACACTGCTTGTGAAACAGGATGTTTTATCAGGCAGAGCCAGTGGGGACTTGTACTGTCTGCCCTCTGATCTGTGTTCCCATCAGTTGGGCCAAGCTGCTGGACTAATGGGCATCTGGGCAGATATTAGAATGTTGTGCGCTACAGTTCTCTGCTAATTTAATGAGAAAACACCAGTTCCCCGTGCTCCTCCTGACAGAGGAGGCAGGGAGGAAAACAACGAGGGGAGAGGAGGAGGAACAGGGGAGCGTTAATTAGAGAGCCGGAGAGAGAAAATGTTGAAAAGAGGGCGACAGAACGAGAAGGTGATGGAGGAGACGAATGTGCTGTAATCCGGAGAAGAGCTAAAAACAGACGAGTGACGTCAGAGAGCATGTGAGACGCAGCTTCTGACTACGCAGCCACCACATAACCAAGTCCAAGACTCGTCTGACTAATTCACACACAACCGAGATGATCTGAGGTTGCTTTTTCTCTTTTGCTCTTCCCCACTGTACCATGACAAAGCAGTAGGTTTTGTCCACCCACCAGCCATACATGTAAGTAGAATAAGCCCCCTTCCCCCCGGTCTCAAATCTGAATATCATCTTCAAGCTAAGTTGGTCAGGTCTGATGAATAAACCAGTGCTGTGACTCTCAGCCCAGGAGAGGGCCCATGCTTTACTGCTATGAAATGCTATGAAATGTTAAATGGCTCGCAGAAGGAGCTCGGGCTATAAAAGCAGCAGCAGCAGCAGCAGCACTTGGAAGGAGAGGAGAGAGAAGGGGGAGCTGGCTGCATTTGCTCTTCCTCTCCTCGGCACAAGTGTCAGCTGCACTCCCGTCTTTTTAGCCACTGGTGTGGAACGGGGCCCGGCTTGTTGGGGGTTTGAGCGGCGTGGGCGAGGAGCGTGCGTGTAGGTGGGAAGGGTTTGAGGGTGTGTGTTTGATGCCGGTTGTGTGTGTGCTACAACTGCAGCCTCAGCTTGCCAGAAAAGTGCCCCTCCGGCTGGGTTCAGGTGCATGTATGATGTTTCAGACTCTCCCTCCTTTATCCCGACTTTTTATTCCTTTTAATCTCCAGAGGAAACCTGTTTTACTGTTCCTCTCTCTCACTGTCTGTTCTCTCACCCTCTGCGTGGCTCAGGGATACTGACTGAGTTAATGAAACTTGGGACTACCAGGTAGAAACACACTCCCCTCCCTCCTGATAACTGTCATGTTTAAGTGCTGCAGAAGAAAGACCTCCTGTCTTCCACAGAGAAACATGCACGCACATAGAAAAACAAAACACTCACACACACACAAAGACGCATGACAACACTGAGCAAATCTGTGATCGCGGGCACGCTCAAAAAAAAACACACACACTTTAGCAGCAATCCAAGCTCATTAGAGCATTTCCCTCTCTTCACCCTGCAGGTTAAAAACACTCCATATTAGCCATGCTTCAAACAACCATGCTGGGGAGAGATAGGGGAGAAAACTTACACATTTCCATAATTCATGTTCTCATGCATGCTGCAATTTGCACATCCAGCATATTGCAGAGAGAGAGAACATACATTGTATGTTCTTTAAACACACACATGGGTTAAGATGAAAGATGAAGTCAAGTGAAGGTGCGTGGAGCCACTGACACCATGTGTATAGAAGATATTATTTGACAGGAAATATAAAAAGGAAAGCCCAATTAGACATGGGCGCAGCTACAGGCTATGGACGGGAAGTGAGTGTGTGTTTATGCACACACATGCAAGTGTTCCTATTAGCGAGAGTCAAAGTTAAAGCAAAGAAAGAGAATAAAGAGATGAAAAAAACTGATGTATAAAGGCAAGGGGGGGAACAGAGGAGATGCTATATTTATACTGTACTGCACGCAAGCACTGCTAGCCAGGCAGAAGACTGCGCTTTGAATCAGAGCTATAAATAAACTCTGCCACTACTGTACTTATGGCAGTTATGAGCCAAATGAATAGGTTTGACCAGGCAAGACAAATAGGACTGTCGAGGAAGGGGGGGGGTTGACTGTGGGCTCTACAGCTGCAGATCCCCACGGGAGAAAACCCTGGAAATATCCACATATATGTCATGTTTGTGTAAAGAAAGTCCCTCCGATCCCCCCGTGAAAAACAGAGCTGTTCATCATTCTGTGGAAATGAAAGCGGGGAAGAGGTGCGTGAACTTAAACCCACCCTGAGCTGTTGGGCCTACGTGGGGATAAGCGATAAGATAGGGAGAATTATAGATGTAATCAACAGCCCTCAACTCAGTTCGGTCATCAAAAGTGAAATCCATCACTGGCAGCAGGTCACAATAATAACTGGCCCAGGGATAAATCTGTGGCTCAGCAGGATGACAACACAAGTGCCGGCACTTGTCATACAGTGGGCTGTGACATTAAGTTTCCTGAGTGGCACAAAAGAAAGAAAGAGCGACTCGTCTCATTTTTAGTTCCAGTAAATCGACAACCAATTCTGAACCGATTTACACTGGAGAATGATCCTAGCTCTAATCCCCCCACACCACTGTGGAAAAACTGGAGGGAATAAAGCGTGTTTGAAATGTGCCGTGCTCTGCTGTCGACCTCCGCTACAAACGGCTGCACCTTTGCACTTGTCCAACGTGCAGAGCCGCTGGTCGTGACAGTGTAAGCCTGCAGTCTTAGCCTGTAGAGTGAAGTCATGTTTCAGCTGCGTGGAAGAAATTGTCAGTGAGTGCGTCGTCAACAGCTTCATTAACAGAGGGCGGGACATCGTGACCCTCACTAACCCACAAGGCTCATCCATCATTACATGGCTCCTCCTAAAATGGTTGTAAATGAATTCATACATGCTCCACAGATTTTACCTGACAGTTAAGACAGAACAGGCCTTCGCGCTTCCTGTTTCATAGCTTTTTTTTTTCCATCCGTGCTTCTGCACAAGTCTCTCCCCTTTTTCTATCTCTTCTAATCAACTCTGCTTTGCCCCCTCCTCCCTCTCTGCCTTCTTGTCTCTATCCATCCTTTCTCCGTCAGCTCATCTCTTCAGCTATTCTCTCTCTCTCTTTCATTCTAAACCATAACCCTTAATCTCGCCAAGAGCCAAATCAGCAGATTAGATAGAGAGTGACTCTCGCTCAGACTTTGCCGAGCAGTTTAACGTTCCGTTCAGAGAAAGTCAGAAGCAGATTAAACCCAAGAAATCTTTTTTTTTTTTCCCTCCCTTTTCAATCCTGGCACACGAGTACACGCAACAAGCAACAAATCTTCCTCCAAGCCTGCAGGCTCCTTAATATACAGTATTTTGGATGTAGTGAGTATTTTCAGTGTATAAACAAATAAATTCCCTTACTAATTATTCTAAATTCAACACTTTTTACTCCTGGATTTCGACTTTATTTAAATGTATGTAAAAATAGCATTATGAATATATGAGATCTACTTAACTGAAAGAACACTTTGCTAATTTATTCACCTCATTCAGTTCTTTGTTTTAAACAATTAATGTTGTATCTTCAGGCAAACACAGAAGCCTTCAGTTTTGTGTGTGTGCGCGTGCGTGTGTGTGCCGTTGTGTTCTAAACATTAAAATAAATGTGATTTAGAATATTCATTAATATTAAATTTGCATCTTGTATTTACTGCCTAAATAAACAATGCCTTTTCAGTGCTTTTTTGTAGCATTTATTGCTCAATAAATAATGCACAGTTTATAGAAATTCTTCACAGTCTACTTGTCACCACATATAAACTTATGCTGGAGAATATAGGCTGTCCCAACCCCCACTTTGCTCTGACACATGTGAATAAAAGACACATTACCTTAAAGGCATTGATTTTGTGGGTGTGTTAATCAATTGTGCCACAGGTTTAATGCATCGTGGAATGAGAGAGACAAATATTTACAAAGTGACACCCCAGAGAGGGGTAGCAACCTGCCACCATGACGAAAAAGGTTACTTCCACTCGAGGGTTAATCAATCTGTTACACAATAATCAGGGGACATGACAGCACCGGGGTCCCTGGCTTAAACACAGGCGTCCTTGGGCGCATAATGATGATGTGTGACAGAATATTTCCTCCAGGCTGCTGTATGCCGCATACAGCAGACATCCATCACAACCAAGCACAGGGTAGAGGTGCAGGAGACGAGGGAAGGGGAACGAGTGGCGGGGAGGAAGAAATTAAAGGGGGAACGAGGGATGTCGTAATACAAGTGTGAGGGTGTGGATTGCTGGTTGCCTTGAGAATCAAACAGGAGGCGTGAAGGTTGATGGCGAAGCGGTCTTCAAAGAAATGTGGCTACATGTTTATGGGTTAAAAAAAAGAAAGAAAAAAAAAGGCCAGCATTTTTATAGGAAGC
>OMNW01034999.1:9778-22140 GCA_900303245.1 Selene dorsalis | reverse complement strand
GATGTGCAGGGTGACGCTGATCATGCAGACTGTTATGCACCCGGTGAAAACAGCGGGTGGTGTAGATGGTGCCAGGAGAAAGGTCCTGATTATGTTCCCCACTGTTACACAACATGAACCAAGGAGCTATGATCATGTTGTTTTACTGTTAACACCATTCTAAAAAAAGTAAAAGTTAAATAATTAGCCATTTTTAATTCGTTTGTGAAGCGTCACCTAACCCTAGGGATGGTGATGCAGGAAAGGGGAAAAAATTAAAAATTAAAGCGTTTATAGGAAAAGACTAACATTCATACACATTGTAAAAAGTAAGGAACTGGTGTGGGGATTTGTTTGTGGCAGCAGGGCAGGAGATGTTGGACAGTGCAACAGTGTGGCTGGTACTCATGTTGTGTTTCTCACGCATGTTGGATGAAATGCAGTGTGGCACACAGAAGTTTTATGCTTAAGAAGTTCACAAGAGAAGGTATAAGAGCTCCTCGGCACAAATAGCAGAATAGCAAACATATCTGCTTGCTTTATCCAAACCACCTTTTTGTTGAATAGCTAGAAAGAATTTAGTCCGTTCCCCAAATGGCACTTAATGGATTTAAAGACCATGGCTTGAATGCTAAATGATACATGGCTAAAAATGAATACATACCTCTTATCAACTGGCAAGCGCTCTGCCATCCTTACAGCACAATGAAACATGGTGTTGGTGGCATTAGCTGCGTGCATGACTGTTTTTAAACAGTGAGTCAGGACCATGTCTTTGGTTGAAGGAACGATGGATGCAGCCAAACACAAAAGAGGTCTTTGACAAAAACCTTCTCCAGAGCGCACATGACCTCAGGCTATGACTAATTTTCAGCAATAAAGTGACCCAGTGCACATAACAAAATAATATAGTACAGCTTCAAGTCCATCAATAGTCTTTTAATACATTTGTGAGGAAAAGGGACTAATCAGTTTGTCATTGTCACTGTAGGTTATTGTATGCATACAGAAAGTAAACTGAGTATGTATGTATGTATCTCTTTCTTTCTGTCTGTAGCACACAAACAGAGTGTGTGCTACTACACACACTCTATAGCACACAGAGAATGTGTGCTACTAGTCTGATTGTTAGTGGCAGATCTATCTCTCTGCATTTTATTTTTTCCCTTTGATAAAGCCTGGGGAAGAAGCAGCCATCCTGCTCACCCAGCCCCACGCCCACAGTTCCCGGTGGGTGGTGTTTTCCTCGCCCGCCTGCCGCTCGCCCACTACTGTGCCAAGCGCGACATGTGACAAGAAGAGCACATGGCCTCCCAGCTCCCCTGTTCCTCCGCCCCATTCCTCTGCAGGCCTGTACCCCCCCTGTGCCCCAGACTGTCTGAGAACACCCCGCTACAAGACTGGCACACTTGTCATGTTTCTTTTCTCGCTCCCCAGCCAGCAACCCCAAATGACCATCTCAGAGGCGAGCGCATGCACACAGCCACACATACGGGACATGTGGACGGATGTCTGTGCAATAATAACACACAGGAAAATGCAAGTACATGAGCATAAAGCCGTGTGCTGGGTCTGTGCGGATCAAACTGTTCACAGATGCAGAGATGTTGTGCCTCTGTCTGACTCTCCTTTGCACACACCACACTCAGTGCTGTGCTCTTGTCATTAGAAAAGGGTAAACATGCCAGGTTGTGTTCGTACCAGTCAGATGCAGCCCTTCTGTCCTCCCCTTTCTAAAATCCTCTTTTCTCAAAACCTTTTCGCATCTTCTCCTCTCTCTCCGAGCCACATTCCTGCTCTTTTTCTTCCTCTCTTCACTTCGCACCACAGTCTAACCTTTATTCATCCACTAAATTATTTAACTGCAGCCTCATAAAGATGTTGTCAGTTCTCTTTGACTATTCACACACAGAACAATCGTGTATATCATCAACACATTTTTAGCATACGTGACAAAGAGAAAAACTGTCTAGGGACCTTTAAAATGTACACCTCCATCAAACACAGGGATTATGATGAGACGGATGGAATCTATGTGTAAATAAAATATAATTTCCTTGGTGAGTTGTGCGGGATCTGAGCATTGAAGACATTTGGTCTCCAGTGTCTAACCAGCTGCGTTAATATTTCAATTACCCTCATGAATAAATGAATTAAATACGCACTAACATTATTCTTGGTCTGTCTTTGTTGTGGTGGGAGGAAGATGTGACAAGACTCTTCAGCGAAAACCTTCTTTTATAACACTTTCATAGACCGGAAAGCTGTAGTTCTACACAGAGATATGTAAGAGAATATTCTTCCCTGAATTAGCAGTTCAGTTTTTTATTATGTATTAAAACACCAACAATGTAGATTTCTGTAGAAGCCCAGTAACCAGTGATGCAGTGGGTGATAACATTTCACAAGCTAGAGCTTAGGCCTACACGATAACAGCAAAATGTCCAATATGCGATGACACTGTTCAATTCGATGACGATATGACTCATGATAAAACGATAAAATGACAAAATACACTGTAGTACATACGCCAGGCCTGTAGTGGCGCTATGACACTGCCACACAGATGCACCAAAAACAGAGAAGAGTGGAAAGCTTGCGCGCTGTAAACAAACTCCAAACTTAAAAGTCGACTAAAGACCAGAAGCTGTGCCAGTACAAACATGACGATCGATGCCACGTGGACATGTTTCAAATTCAATTTTCACTGACTAAAACCAGAGTAAAATGTAATCGGTTTTCATCAACTAAAACTAGATGAAAATAGTCAAGGATTATTCTGACAAAAATACTTGAATAATAAACGTGAATATATGAATATGAACGTGACTAAAACTAATAAAAACTAAAATGACAGTTTGACATAAAGACTAGACTAAAACTAAAATGAAAACAGGCCACCAAAACACTACTTTCAGCAAATAGGGTGAAAGTAGTTGATAAAATAGCTATCTAGTAATTATCAGGAGAATATCATATTGTACATCCAGTAGTACTGCTTTTAAAAATCGTGCCTTTGTTCGTCTCTCCCCACAATTCCTCAATTTCCTTCTCCTTCTTCTAGTATTACTGCTCCTCCTCTCAGCTTTACCTCCATGAATTCTAGCTTGCAATGCTTTTGCCATCTGTCACAGCTTATTCTGTGCAACATCAGAGAGCAGCAGACCTTCCTTTTTCAGACGTCGCTGACATTTACATTTGCCCTCTATCAAAGAGAGAAGAATGGTCATGACCCCCTGGTCCCCTTGCCGTCGTTGTCACACATTCTGCCTTGAGGAACAACTGAGCTAACACTGATTCCCCCATGCAACACCACTGACAGCGTGAGTGGGTGAGAGGAACATGCAGACGCTATCATTTAATGCAGCGATGTTTTAAACAATGTTATATCCATAGTGATTATAGAGTGATTTTTTTTTCACTTTAAACTGCTTCTCCAGCAACAATCTCCCACATAAATTCTTAATGGGCCTAAAATAGATGATAATGAGAAGAGCCACTGAAATAAGCCAAATACCAGCACAGTTTCAGAAACTCACAGAACAGGCAATGATGGGATGGAAGGCCTGTTTCTAAAAATGTGATTCCTGTGAGCTAAAGCAACCAGCATGAAGCCCTTGTAGAAATCAATAGAAGCTCCCCTGCGTGTGAGAGCAAGTCAACAGAGCAAGGAGCAGGGGCACACAGATAATATTTATGTAGAGGGAGGCTGCCAACGACCCCCAGGGACCATGTATAATTCTTATTCATACAGTACATCTGGAAAGCATTTATCCAGTAAATATGAGGGATGCTCATTTATTCAATAAGAACATATCCACCAACAGGTCAGCGCTGAAGAATCTTTTAGTATGCCACCTTTAAATATTTATGCACACAGGACCACTGTGTGTCTTGTTCTTTTTTAAGTTCAGAGGATGTCTCTGAACTAGCTTTGCAGAGCGTGCAGAGTACAGCCCTATAGGACATGTTATCATGTGAGGACAATATGCAGAACTATCAATCAGATTTTCATGGTAAACATGGGGCTTCCTCAACTTCTCTGCCACCCCATAACTCATTTTTCAGGTAGCTAGTCAGAGCAACTGTGGTATGTCAAACATTGTGTGTGTCCTTGGTAAACCCAGTGTGTCTCCACATTGTGTACTCCTCCTGCTCTGGTTACCCAACATGACCAAGCCCACGCAAACTAGACTATGATATAAATGGCCGCAGCTTAAGGACGTTTGACCAAGCTCTCTCCCAGCTCCTCCTGTGGCTCGTGCACCAGAGGACTATCGCTATGAAGCTGCTCGTCCTGTCTCTCTGCCTGGCCCTGGCATGGGCTCAGTAAGTGGTCGAACCGACAACACTTTGACTTCATGAATGTGTAACATAGGGGTTTCTTTACCCTGTCTTTCATCCCTCTTGTCAGGGCTTTAGATCTGAGTGTGGCCTGAGTGTTACCTGCTTATCACAGACAGTGAGCTGTACCTGCTGCTCAGCACTGCAGTCAGACGCATCTCTCCCACATTTGCTGAGGTTTTATTATGAACCTATTTTTCCTTTGTTCTCTACCGTATATCTACTTCACTTCATCTATTCTCTTCTTCTTTTACCAAACACATTTACTTTCTCACAGATATTCTCCCACATTTCCTCTTTACTGTCAATCAACAATATGTTTTTTTGCCCCTCTCTATTAATCCATCGGATCAAATTTCATTTTGCCTTTGCAGCCATCCAGCTCTCCTTCCAAACTCTCCATGGTGGAAACGGTTACAACACGCAAAACCCTCACTGAAATACTGTGCTTTGCATATTGTCATTTAGGGAGTTACAGTAGATCAACCACAAAACGTACACTAACCAATCACGCAAAGTTTTACCACAAGCATGCAATTCAGTAGTCTTTATTAGGATCTTAGTAGATCAGGCCCTGATTGTTAATCTTGTTTTGCAGCCCGACACTTCCTGCACAGACATGCTGGTGATGGCACATGGAAGGCAGGCACCATCAATAGCACCTTCAAGGGACTGGACGAAAACATTAACAGTGCCTTCATCTATAACAATAACCTTTACATTATAGAGGTAAACTAAAGAAGAAACACACACACACACACACACACACACATTAATCCTATCAACTTTTCTTCTGTAACACTGAAATCACATGACTTTCTTCTGCCCACCTCAGTTTAACCATATATACGCTTACCAAGTTGATGAGCCCCACACCCTCTTGGACAGTTACCCAAAGGCTCTTAGTGAGGAGCTGGGCCTCAACGACTTTGATGCTGTTTTTGTCTGCGAGTTTGATTACGTCATTCACTACATCAGGGGTAAGGGCACAATCGAGAGTCAACATTAGCAAGCATTAGCATGGGTTAATCTGTCGTCCTTCTAGAGATTTCCACAGCTGATAATTACATCATCCACTCACGTGTCTTCCTACCTCCTGTCCTCCAGGTAACACGATCATTGATATGGATCTGAGGACCAGAGCCCGCGTTTCACGCAACACGCATACATTGGGCATGTTCAAAAGGGTTGATGCTGCCATGTGTGGGGCTACAGGAGTCAAACTGCTAATTGACAGCTACTTTTACCACTTTCTAAGCCCCATGGAGATGGTAGCTGCCAAAGTCCTGCCTGAGAAGCACAAAATATCCCGGGAGCTTTTCGGCTGCAATCACTAAGAGGCTCAAGGCTCATGTGACAACGACACATACAACAAAGTGAAACGTGGAAAAATGACAGCACCAGCAACATTATGCAGGAGGGCCCCTACTGCAGTAACAAGTCGCCAAGAAGACAGTGATGCAATGTTTCACACTAGCGGTTTCCCCATGTTTTACCTCAAAAGAACCCGCTATCTGTTGAAAATCTCTCTGGAAGGGTTTTCACTTTACATAACCAAGCTCACTGGTCCTCCATGTAAAAAGTGCTACGCAGGAGTTAAAGGATCCTCCTTTGTCTTTGATTTCATTGTGTGGAGTGTTGTTGTGAACAAAGAGAAGAATCAACAGTCTACTCATATTTAAGATGTGATTGAAATTCACACAAATGGAAGAAATGACAAAGGGTTCAGGCATCTCAGACAGAACGTGATGAGCAGTACACAGCAAGAAGACTATTGCAGTGCCACACCAAGGTCTGAAAAGAAGAAAAGCTCTTTATCTGCTGGACAGTCCTGTGTGTTATGTTCACTTGCTGCTCTGCAGTCTGATGCTGCACCTGTAGTGGACAATGAGCTTGGCTGAATTTCTGCAATTGGAGCATCTGTGGTTCGGAGAAGATGAAACATTAAACTTGTATTTTACATCCATGAACACATTTTTTTTATTTTAAACATTTAAATATTTATTTTTAGCAACAATTATTTTGTTGGATTTATTGAGATTCATAAAGAAATCCTGATTCATTTTGTTTCATGGTTATAATGATATATTTCATACATCACTTAACACACATGTCCTGTGTCTTTTTGACTTAACAAATTCACAGAGTCCACTACTTTCTTAAATATCACACACAATGAGGCCAACCCGCCACTGCTCTCTGTTAATGTTCACCAAACCTAAGAGCAGTGTGTAGGCCAGGTCCACAATGCTGGTCTACCTTTGATCAATCAGGATTATGATTTTTTCCATAATCAAGCAGCCCTGCTCTGAACACACCAAAACACCCACACTCATGCATTCCAGTTTGCATACCTCTGTATGTGGACTGAGTGTGACGCTCTGTGATCACAGCTACAGCACTCCATGGGGTACATCATGTGCATCCATGTTATTAGTTGTGTTTGCGTTAATCCAGTCAACAGCACCCATGACTGCAGTCTGCAGTACATACAATTAAAAGGTTTACCAACCTCATGACTAAATGCACGGCCGTGTGCTCACTGGCAGCTCTAATTAATGTCCCCTTTTCACTCGATTCACACAATTTGCATACATTAGACAGTACCGCATTGCCAAAGGACCCTTTAAACATTTGTCTGCCAAGGTTGAAAGGTGGAAACGTAACTGCACCAACAGAGCCGTGTAAAAATGGCCTAAAACATTTTAGTCTCATTTGTGGGTTTTTTTCTGTTATCCCCCACAGGAGATCCTTATGGTTTTAATGGCTGTGCTAATCGCTAATGTTCCACTAAAATACTAATAAAGGTAGTAATTAGTGTAACATGGGCTGTAGCTCAGTGTGGACAAGAGTTGTTGTTGTTTTTTTAAAGAGCCTGTAAAATGGAATTAAATCGCTGGCAGGAAGTGGATGTTTTAAAATTATCATTTAGTTTTGTTTGGCAGATGCTTAATGCTAGCAAACTTTCAAACACCAAAAGCTACTGCAACTCCGAGAATGCCACAGTTAGCAGATCTGTTTTTTGTCCTTTCGATCAGATGAAAATTGGCTAGCCTAACGCCATGCTGGCCAATAGACAGCTTGTTTACAAAAACATCCGCATACGGCTCCGATAGCTCTGTCTATGTGAATATAAACGTTGATATGAATACGCCTTGGAGTAATGTCCTCCCTCCGCCCAGATGGCCCTTGGAATTATCTGCTTTACGTGGGATAATGAAATCTCACTCACTATCCAACTGCTTTCTATTGAATTACCATGATAGGCATCCTTCCTTTTCACAGCTTGGGGTGTCATCTGCCCAACCAGCGTTCAGCACTCATTGGGCACATCCATCACAGACAACTGAGGCAATAAAAGCTCACAAGAGCCCAATAACCATCACAGTACAAAAAGCAGGAATGATACATTGCAGGGATGTTCATGTGTCATACTGTAAAATGAGGGTCTCCTTCTAAACACAGGCTGCCATCTCAAAGACAAACTGCATGCCAGCTCAGGCTAGTGTATGCATTACCTTGGTGATTTAATTGCTTTATCTGTCTTGTACAGTGTGTTGATGTGGTTGAATACAACTGTTGACATTCAGTCCCTAGACGGTCCTTTACCTTGGAATTTCAAACATAATGAAAGGGTTTAATAAAAGATTGCTGGCAGAGGAAGTAAGGGCCGGTATCTCTTGGCAGCGGTGGTGAAAACCCTGGAGCACATTCCCCAAGCATCCCAGTGTGGCCATGAAACATCACATTATGGAAAAGGTGTGAGGCTTAACGCAATGTGGTGAACAAAAATCCAGTAAAAACAGGATATAAAGGAAAGTCTATTTAAAAACATGATTTAACTGACAGAATCTAAGTGAAGAAATTCAGCTGCATTTGGATCTTTACCGTCAACACTCTGCCCATTTTTAAGAAACAGCAAAATGGTGGTATCGGTTGTTCTTGGAAGTTTCCCAAAAGGAAGAACAAAACGGGCGTTCTGCCATCACCCTGTTTTTTGCCATGAAACCAATACACAGAGGTGGGCACCGTGAACAGAGGAGCTGCTTTCTGGAAAGACTGTTGAGCATTTGGGCAGAAGGCAAGAAATCAGCACCAAAGTAGGTGTGTATCTAATCATGTACACAATGTTATCAGAAGATAACATTGAGGTGAGGATTAGATTACACTAAATATTTTCCCTCAGTTACCTCTCAACATGTTAAGTACATGACAGCCCAGGATATCCAGATAGACAGACATTATACAACGGTCTTTACAGGCTGTGTTTTCATATGCACAAATCAGATAAAACTCTAAGGTTTCATGTTTCAAATAAAGTCTTTAAGTCTTGCTGTGATTATCCAAATATCTCAAAGCAAGACAAGCTCAGACGGTATGTCAAAACAAGTTTATGTCTGAAAGTGAAATTTGACAAAGTCAAAGTAAATATCACATTAGTTCTCAAATAGTTCACTGTACATACCACTCCCAACTGTTTTTTACTATTAGGGGGAAGAAGAAGAGAACATATAGCCCACTCTAGGTCAGGTAGAGTATTTCATGATCAGAATAATCTTTTTTGCAATGATGAGGGAAGAACAGATAGAGATTGCCTCCTTCATTGTACAATGTGAGGCCCTTTTGCCTCTTGAGATTGTAATTTGTTTGTGACACATGTCAAATAAGTGATTGCATATTGCAAATATCAGTTTGCATGCTGCAAATTTAATGAAAATGGCCCAAGAGCCCAAACTGACAGAGTTTTAATAACATGGCTCCAGACAGCTGATTGATGTGAAGCCCCTGCGCGTGTGTGCGTGTGTGTGTGTGTGGAGCCAGTTTAGATTTTAGACGTATGGAGTGGGTATATTTTGATCAGTCCTCAATACCTCGAGAGCTGTTTGAAGCTTGGTTGAAAATTTGGTTTAAGCAACGTCATAACTAATATGTTCATTCTAAAACAGCATTTCAAAACAAAAACAATCTGTGTGCAGAGGAGTGTTTTAGCTCTGTGTCAAAAACAGGAGTCATCGTCAAGCAAATATGAAAACATGTTAAAGAGGTGTCAGAGGAGCATTATCCATCAAGTCCAAAAATCACGGGACATGTTGTGACTGATTAGATCCAATCAGTAAACAACAGAATGCACGCCTGGAGCTTTCAAACTAAAATCAAGCTTTTTTAACTTTCTACAGATGTCTGGATGTCAGGCTTACAGGCAGCATCAAATGTGGTGGGTGAGGATGGGTCCCAAAAAATATAATAAGCAAGGATATTTGTGTGTGTGTGAAACCGACTAGTAAAAGGAGAAAGCGGGCCAAGTCATCAGTGTAGCCTCTTCTCCCCATAAAGAAAGCAATAAAGGGCTCCTGCCTTATACAGTAACAGTTCATTAGTCAGACAGGCAGCCGCAGGTCTGTCTAATCAGGCCCCACCCCATCCATCAGCCACAGCCTGACACAGACTCTGTAACACTAACTACTCTTTCCAACTACAATTCCTGCTCCCTAATATGGTTCGTTAAAGCAACGTGTAGAGCAGCTCAGAATGACGGTCAGTGCTCAGTGTGCATCTGTGTGTCATGGTGCAGGAGAGAGAATGTGGACATGTAGTTTTGTTCTTGTGAGTTTGGGGATGTGGACTGGGGTTTGTTTGCCAAATGGAGTGGGGGCTGTTCAAAACAAAATGCTACCCACTCCTGCATGTTACCGTTTTTTTGTTTTCTTTTTTTGCATTAACAAACACAGTTCCACTGATACAACATAAGAAAGGGCAATTTAATCTGTTTTGCTTTCCAATTATCCAACTATCCGGCAATGAAAACACACACGTGCGCACACCCACAGACATACGTATGCGCAAAGATTAGGACTGAGCCACAGCAGATAGAGCAAACGATCTCTTATCATCGTTGCACAGGCTTTTGTGATTGCATGTGGCATGATTGCCTGCTCTGGATGGGCATGACAGATGTGTATACCGCTGCTACCGTGCATGGGCACTTAGAGAGTGTGGCAGTGAGTATGTGTGTGCGTAGGTTACATCTGTGATTCTACTGTCTGTTGTTATCGGTCTTGGCACACAATGGGCTCACCAACTGCTTTCTGCTAACAGGCCCCAGCAATCAGGGATGGAGAAGCTGTAGCCGCTGTGAGTGGGCAGCAAATGGACAAAGGTCTGATGTGTATCCAGAGACTGCTGGAGCAAAGAGCTGCAGCGTGCCACATGGACACATGCTGAGGCCCACTACCAGCAACAAATCACAACAGTTGTACTTTCAGACAATCCTTGTACATACAGACAGTATGTAGTCAGTTAAAGCAGACAAATACTGGAAAACACAGAGGATTACAGTGTTTGACAACCGCAAAATCTAAATGGCACAAACCGTAAGAGGAGAAGCAAAACTCAAAGTGACAGTTTGTTACCTTACAGCTGGATGAGCACAAAAGCATGAGATATTGCTCAAGGGAGATTTAATGTATTAAATCCAGCAGTCTATTTCTGTAAAATAATAACTGTTAAGGTTGAGCTTCCGACAGGTGCTCCACGAAGGTCCTTATCGGTGTGACTGAAACTGTATAATCGCTCCTCTACTGGAGCATCTCTTTCTGGAAGAGGACAGAGGAGCAGCAATGACAATGACCTGTTCTGATAGGAAAAGCAAATCTGCATGGAAGAAAAAAAAGGCCAAGAGCGGTGAAGTGCATTATGGTTGGAACTGCTTCCTTCGTTCTGCCTGATCCTTTATAAGAGCTATAAAATCTGTGTATTAAAAACTGAGGTTACTTGATTCTAAAGAGGGTTCATACAGTCACAAGTTGTCATCTTTGCAATACCTCAGAGTTCAGTTCTGCTGTTTCTTGTGAAACAGTGAGAAAGCCTTGACTACAGGGTCACTGCTGTGTAGGCTGCTGCAACATTTCACCAAGCAGGAGAGTGACTCTATGGAGGCTGTTGGTGAGTGACAATTACTGCTTCATGTGTGTGTGGATGTGCATATGAATGTACAATCTGAGCACAGGAGAACTTTTTAGTGACTGGCTGATAAATGTTATAAACAGAAAATGTCAACATCTGTTTTTTTATCCTATTGTTAAAGAGAAGGTTGTGCAGTCTGAGGTAAATTAAATTACCAAAAGTTCCAATTTTGTGGGTTTTCCACAGCCATTTCAGGAAGGGCAGCACCCTGGTGCCCTCTGTTGACCACTAAAATGGTTAGTTTACGTGTCTGTCTCATCATGGTCTGCTTACATGTGGTTGGGTCTCAGTGTGTGTGAATATGTGTGTGAGAAAGAGAAAGATTGGTATAAAATGTGTATTCACAAGTAGCTGAATGTCATGGTGACAAAGAAGGAGACAAAGCAAGAAAGGTCATTATTCTTCTCTGGCACCTGCCCGAGTCTCCACACATCCCAGCTGTGGCCATGACAGCCAGCCCATCCTCTGGGAATAAGTGTTAACCGCCACTCGCCCCTGGGAACAGGATGCACACACATGCTACAATCATACACATTGCGTGCTACCAGGATCAAGTAATTGCAAAGACACACACACACACAAAGTCACCAGCCTTCAGAGTCAAACATGTACCATATGTGTGGATGCATGCAAACACCAGCATATAGTTTCTTCATAGGTAAGCATACTCATGCACTCCTCATACACATGTGTATCCACATGCACATAAGCACCCATCTCTTAACAAGAAGCAGACAACGGCCTTCTCTCTCTTTTTTGGTCCAAGAATTACATGAGCTTTAATGTAATTACAGGACTGACAAGGACAGACTCTCTCTGCTTATTGCTCTGTGCCGGGCCCCCTTAAGAGCCGCAGATAGGAACATGCACAGAGTATTTGTCCAATCTCTAATGACAACGGCACACCCTTTCCACAGTAATCCTTTCATTTCTGTCCACTCACAGGAGAGGGCCAGTGAGGCACAGAGGTGAATCTGTGTATGTGTATGTGTATGTGTATGCGTATGCGTATGTGTACGTGTATGTGTGTGAGGGATGGAAGACTGAAAGGAGCAGACTGATGGAGGGGTGGGGGG
>OMNW01034998.1:33090-49396 GCA_900303245.1 Selene dorsalis | reverse complement strand
CTATTTATGCATTCCCTCTTTCAGGCCTCATTGAGATTCTATCGCCTTGTATTTGTACCCTGCCTGTCAAAACGGCCTTCTTTTCTTCACAATTTTGGGCTCATTTCACTGGCGAAGATGGGCGATGATTGCCCGCTGGTCTCATCACAAATGCAATGTGCTGGAACTTAAGAGGCTTCTCTTCTCTCTTTTAAAAGGCTGGAGTGTGTGTGTGTGTGTGTGTGTGTGTGTCTGGGAGTGAGTGTGCATGCTTGTTTAGCAGGATGAGACATATTCTGTGGGATGTGTGTATATTTTTGTATACGTGTGCTCATGTCCTTCTGACGCTCTTGTATCGATATGGGAATCGATAAATACTCCGTACACGTGTGTGTGTGTGTGTGTGTGTGTGTGTGTGTGCACGCGTGCGTGTGCGGCAGAGGTGTTGTGTTGTTGAAGCAGGAGGTGGAGTGCTAAAGTATGATTAACTTTATTGATCCCTGGAGGGAGAATTGGTTATTGTGGGAGCAAACAATAGGCTATAGATGAAAATGCAATAAAGTGAACATGAAGATGTGTGCCTTCGTACAAAAATAGGTCTCTCCTGGCTCAAAAGAATTCTCCAATGACTGTAGTGGTCAAAAGAGTTGTGTGCGCAGCTAATATGACAAATACCAGATAATGATGAATGCTAAAACACTGTATGGTAGCGCAGGAGTCATAAATCAGTAATGTCTAAATGAAGTTTGCAAACGCTGGCTAACATTAGTCTCACTTAAAGCAGGCTTTTGAGTCGTACAGTAGAACCTGACAGTTATGCAAATAGGAAGCGATTTGACAAATTGGGAGAGCGCACAGTGGAGAGGAAGGAGCAGAATTTGCTTGTGAAGATCCACATCAGCGCGTGGGGACGCACGGGGGCTGCCGCCGCGTGTCTTTTGTTCGGCCGTGCGCTCGACTAGCTACGTACATGTTATTTGTTTGCATGAAAAGGAGAGAGCCTCGGAGTAAATAGGATCCAGGTGACTTGAGACGGTGGCGGCTGTCTCAAGTGTTTCGCTCCACGTCTGTCAGCGATGAGACCTGTCGCAGCGCGTTGCCAATCCTATCAGCGTGAATGGCAACGTCCCCAGAAGGTCATGGCAAAGCCTCAGTACATCCCAACAATAAATTACCCCGATAACAACAATGAATGCAATTCCTGACAAGTCGCTTGCTATTTTATCATTGTCCAGCTGACACCATCTCTGGTGCCAAGCTGACATCAGTCCACGCTCAAAGCAGATCAGGCTTTGTGGTGAAGCCATCTGCATTGAAGGACAAAACAGAAAGAAACTGTGACTGAAGGCTGTGGAACATGGAGGGAAACATACAAAGTCCTGCAGCTACAGGAAAGAAAAAAAGATGATTCAATAGTCGTCCTTAGCAAATATGTTTTGATGTTTTGATTAACTGATATCAAATGCAACACAGGTTCAGCAATCATTTTTAAGGGAGTCTGTGTCATTCTTGCATGGGAAGTATTTACTTTCTGGCTGGGAGAACAGATGAGAGGAGTGATACCACTCTCATAACAGTCCGTTTGCTCTAAACAGCACAAGAACTGGAAAAAGGGGGGGGGGGGCAGTTATTCTGACTCCTGTCCAGAGGGAACATCATCCACCTGTTGGCAGCATCAACCCCCAGTTATTAACGTTCATCAGCAACAACCTATATATAAAAATGATTTTTATCTATGTTTATCTATGTCGTATAATCACTTTGGGGATTTAACAGAGAATGGATGTGTCATGTACCTCAATAAAAAGAGAATAAGAAAAGGCAGGCTGTCAAATTTGATATGTAATAGCTGTTTTTGAATACATGTATCATTTTTAACATGTAGTTTTTTTTGTTAGCTTTACTAGCCTGTCTAGTCTGGGTGTGTCCACTCAGCTCCTTCGTTAACCTGCCGTCATCATCAAGGTACCGTGCTGCAGATTAAATTACTATTTTAATATCATATCTGAGAAAATGAAAAAAATACAGTCTGCTGTCAGCACCTACTAAAGAGTGACATTAAACATGAGTGATGACAGAACAAAATAAAGGTTGTCATGTTCAAGTTCACCATCCAAAGCAGCAGAGAACAGATACATTGTGTTAATTATTGAGCTTCAGAGGTGCTGTGCTGTCAGGTGGCTTTCTAGCTGTGCTTTTAGTGTTTATGCTCAACTAAATGAATCACCCCCTGGCTTTTATTTTCTCTATTGAACTTCTTCTTCTTTTTAAACTCTCAGAAACTCAGACTAGATTGGGGAAAGTGTTTCCTGAGAGAATCTTGGATGGGAAATTGAATAGAGACCCTAACTAGTAGTTACAAGTCTGTGTTTAACCTATGCACATAATGATAATAATAACAACAACAATAATAATAATAGTAATAATAATAACAATAACAGTAATAATATCTTTATTAAATAATGAGCAGTGAATTCAGTAGTCATTGCAGCTCTATAGTGTCTTCCTGAGGGCAGCTTCATAAATTCATCAGCCAGGTGGTGACTGGATTTCTGTTTGACCTTCATATCCCAGTCACTTCTGCTCTTTCTTTTACTGGTCATGTTTGCAATTTTTGCCAGATTGGTTTATTATTAACCCCTAGGTGACCATACCGAGTGCGTATGTCATAAAACTTTGATACACCAGCTCCAAGATTTTCTTGCTCACATTAAATTAATTCAATTTCCTGATAGATACTGCATTGCCTTAAAAAAAAAACTGTTCAGTGTTGAGAGTAAAACTCAAAGTATGATCAAAAAATGTTCCTAAGCATTTAAACTCCTGCACTGCTTCAACATGCTGATCATTAATCATTGCAGGTGGAAGGTATTCACCGGTTCTCTGGTGACTTACAATAATCAGCTCCTTAGTCTTAGTCTGCACTGATGTAGAGGTAGCTGTCCCTACACCATCCTGTGAGCTCTGCAATATGGTGAAAATAAGATGACTGGCTGTCTGTATCCCCCACCCTCATTATTCTTTATTATTTACTTTTATTTTACCAGGAAGTCCCATTGAGATCAGAAACCTCTTTTGCAAGAGAGACGTGGGCAAGGTAGCAGCTGTATAAAATCAACACGTACAAGATACACTAATGAACATTAAAACAAAATGACGGCTATTCAAGCACAGTGACCCCTCCAGAAAAACAATGTCATTCCTCCCACACTGCATTCATTATCATACTCTTCAAATCATTAATGGACATAAATGTTTAAGTTGAAGGACTTTTTTGGAGATTATTCCATGACCATGGTCTGTGGTAGGAGAATGATGTTTTGTCAAGGTCTGTCCAAGCCTGAGGAACTTCAGGAGCAACCACTTGGAAGCGTGTGAGACCCAGTAACACCATACAGTATCATCAGTAGCATATTTATAAAGTTGACCATATCCATAACCTGCAACTTCACCGGAGCATTTACACTAGAGAGCACCACAACACTGAGATCTGTAAAGATCCTGTGTCTAAAAGTGAAAAAAGTCTAAGACACTGAAGTCGAGCATCACTATAATGCTCACTCAACTGTTTGTTCCCTGTTTGATTTAAAAGCTGAGCATCCTATAGCTGCTATGCTAATTGACTGCGTTGAGTAAAAGCTAGTTGGCATGACAGCCTGCTCCTGAGACGCCTGTTTCCTGTGTGCATCCAGATCTCTTGGGCATGTAACGCAGCTACGCTTCCTGAGAGCGCCAACCAGCAGCGCCGTTCAGCTGGTGACACCATTACAGTGAGTGATGGTCTGTCTGACAGGGGCTTCTGTCACCACTCGCAGGAGGAGTCAACCAACTGAACAGTCTCTCAGCCACTGAGGAGCTCTGCCTGTTGCCAGCGGGATAAACACTGTCACTGGTTGGTTTTAATTTTACTCTCTCTAGTTGAGCATTTGTCAGCTGAACCTCTTGGTTGTGGTCTCCAAAGCATTTCAGTCCACTGTTTGACAAGTGCTCACTTTCTGCTATAGAACTGTGAGGCTTCTCGTTTCTTTTTTTTTTGGCTCTGGCTTCCTACCACTCATGTTACTGTGTCTAAATGTTGTGTTTATCCCTCACATGAACGCAAACACATCCCATCTGACAGTTTAATTGTGCTTTGACAGACTTTTAATAAGTGTTCAAAGGCTGGCTTTGTGTGTCTCGCTACTGCGACAAACCTGAGGCCCATGGGAGCACCTTGAACTTACACCTCACAATACTTTGCAAATAAGATTAGAGCAATTTAATTAGGCAGAAAGCTGCAGTAATAAAGCCATTAAATTAGTCACTGGTGCAGGGCAACAGTGGCAAGAAATCCCACTAATTAACCTGTGCCTCTCAGACTGTTACAGCCCAGCTTGTCATAATGACGAAGGCTTGATGCTGCCATGACCCAAATGTCCTGACCTTGTCCAAAGCACTTACATACTTATCTAGTTGCAGAATTGGCAAAGTTCATTAGTATAAACATACAGCATGTGTAGCACCCGCTTGTGTTTTCCACTCTCTGGGCGTTTGATGGGTGTAAAACATGAAAGGTTAAAGCACGAGGAGCTCACGTTTAACTGGGTTCAAGGTTTGTTGAAGTCATCATTGTGCATGGACACAAATAATCCGGCTTGTTCCAGAAATCTCTCTGCTTTTTTTGTAGCATGGATAATTTCATCTTCAGGAGAAAAAAAAACCTAATAAAAGAAATATTAATCTCTGTGATACAGAATAGAAGTGAAATTTCTTCTTTTATTTAGTGAAGCTGCCTGTGGATCATACGATCCGTTATTCTCCTGAATCATTTTCCAGTACTTAACCCTCAACCGTGCCCAAAGCAGCTCAGAGTCATAAAGATGAGAGTCCAAAAATAAATCTCAACTCAGAATGAAAGCTGAGCTCCACTGCAGAAAAAAAACATTGCCTGGCTCATCACCTCGTGAACCCTCATCTACATACTATCAGATCAGGAAAAAACCACACTTGAACATCATGGCATCAAATTACATGGTACCAAATGCTATTAATGACTTTACCTGTCCACACTGTTCCTTACGCTGCAGCTAGAGGGCAAACTAGCATAGAAAACAATCTCAGTGTATGCCTCAGAGGGATGAGGGTTAAACTTGGCCATTTGCAGTGGTGTGGAAAGCTTGCGTGTTAACATATCTACCTCATATGATATAAATGAAGCATGTTCTTCATGCTTGCAAAGTGATAATGGACCGCACATCAGATGTCAGATGTATTGGCTTCAACCTGGTAGAACATTGCACCCTTAAGATTATTTGACAATTCATCTGGACATCTTATCTCCGAGGAGTCACAGGGATGCATTTACACGTGAATCCCCAGAGGGAGTCAGGAAGACATAAAACATGACATCTGAAAGATTCAACATCAAGGTCTGAGGAGAGCTGCATGTTTCTGTTGGTCTTTGACACAGCGTCTGTTTTGGGTGGGCAGTGCTTCTGGCATGCGTTGGTTGACTGCAGCACCCATGGGACCGTGCCTAGCCCCTGGCATGTCATTCTTCATTGATCAGGGGGGAAAGGCTAACAAGGTCTCCAGGCTAAATGCTGCTCTCTGCCTGCTGTTAGAAACCTGCTCCTACCGCTTTATCAGGGCCGCACTTCAGGGCCGTAAATCCTATTGAGAACCTGAACTTCCTCAGAGGGGAAATTATTATCGTTGCTATTGACAACATAGGTCTTAGCTTTTTAGTCATCATCTCTATAAGTTAATATACTTACAAAGTCAAAGGCTGGGATTTGGCGATGCATGAATTACTAAAAGAGAAATTTACCAAACTGTCTGTTTTGAACCTTCACAGTTTTGTAATTGATTTTCTGCACAGGACAGGGAATTGCAATAAATATCTAAGGTGCAATTGGTTTCAGTTTTACTTTGAAATAAACTGGTTTGGAGGATGACAATGATCTGACTGTTGTGTTAGCTTGTTAAAAACCTGACCATCTGATCACATGCCAGTGTTATGTATGCAGGTGCTGCCAGGTGGTGAATGAAACATTCATGTTTAAAACTTCAAACACATACACAGAGGTTTCGTTTTGCGAAGAATAAAATGTATCAGATGCTCCTCTTCGTATGTCTGTGTTCTGCAAAGCGACACAGCTACAGACTGTACCACGAGGGTGCTGCAAGAACTGCCACTGTCACTGTTTGGCCTCTGTTTTCTCCTACAATTTTAGTGAGGGATTGCCGAGAGTGCAGACAGCAGCCAAGGCTCAGTTATCTTCTCCTCAGTCAACACATGTAGAGCAGCAGAGCCATTCCCACTGCCAGCCTGCTCGCTGCAGTCCCTTCTCCCTGTCACAGTGAATGAAACAACATAAATACTGTATGAATAGTCCCATCTTCATTAAACAGACCAGGCAGACCTTCCCACTGCTTGTATCACAAGAACAAATGGTGTGAATGTAAGTAACACTGCAATGACTGTGTGGTGGCTTTAATTCAGTAATGAATTAAAGCTAAATAAAGCTATCCAAGGCTAAATAAAGGTAACTTGAATTTAACTAATTCTCTGAGTAACATTAAAATTTGATGTTGGATTATCTGGTGTTAGTGTTACTGTAGAGTATTAATGCAAAACCCGTACTGTAGTATCTATAATGGGATGACTAAAAAAAAAAAGCTTTGCCACAATCCAGCTTTAATCCCACTTTCCCCTTTAGCTCTGTCTCTGCTGGTAAAGTGATCCCTAATACAGTAAAGTGACCACAAGCAGGGGTGCAGTGCCATTATGGATTTAAGTGAAGTTATGTACAGAACATAGCTCATTAGATTGTCTCCAAACCATCAAATCTAGTGTGCTGATCCTAGCCCTCTTACTTGCAACCTGCATAGCAATCATCCCTCCCTCTGACCTACACTGGTGACCCACCGCTTGCCCTCTCTCTACCTGCTTCCTCATTAGCGTCTGGCTCTCAACAAGGAAAATCTATTAGTAATCCTATCTCACACAGCTTGAATCTGGATTTTTCCACTTTCTCGCGTTCTGTCTATCGGATTCCACTTTCTCTGGTAATTTGCATGCACGCAAACAAGTGCGAGGCACATTTTTCATGCTGAGATGTTTTAATTTCTGCTTTCACTACACTTACTCCTGGCATTTATGCCTCTTTATGCGCTCTGGTCCCTCTCTTCCTCCGCAAGTCTGCGAAATACCCAGAGCGCACACGTGCACGCTTCCTCCCACGTGTTCTCCCTCTCTGGCACACAGTTGCATCTGAGCTGGGTGAAATCGTGGTCAGAAAACGTCTCTCCCGCTCTGATTGAAACAGGCCGGATCTGAACTCTGGAGCTTCATAGTACGGCCTGTGGTAACAAGCAAGGAGGAGGTGAAGCCCCAACAATACCCAGCACTGTACCAGTCACTCATTAAGTTTGCAGGGGAATGTTAGCACTCACCGGATGAGGAGGAGGAATGTATAATCAGGCGAGTTGTGAATATTCAAATCTACATGTGTCTCGCGTGAATATTTATGTCATCTATCAGTGAAACCGGTGGAGAGACCGCAATATCAGAGCATGCAGAGGGCAGAGAGGCATGACTTGGGGAAACCTTGTAATAAACAGAAATATTTCTGTTATGAGGAAAAACAGATTGACTCTTCAAGTAATGCACAAACAGCACAGAGAATATGAGAAGCTGCAGCCTGAAGTCGCTATATACTATTGGAGCAGGAAATGTAAAACAAAGAAACACTGCCAGCTCAGATGAATGGAACCAGGTGGGGTAATCATACAATTAATCTTTTCGTTACCTGCATCACCCCGAAGCTACATAATACAAACCAGACTAAATTACAGCAATTAGGTAGCTGTGATAGAGTTAGGTGCTCTTCATCTTCGTCCCCTAATTAGTTATTTTTGAGCTGCAATTTTTCCTAATTGAAAATGTCAGGAAAATGCATTTAGCACAAACAAAGCGTGGCTAATTGTAATCTGGAACAATGGCAGACATGAGAAATGAATTAGCCTGGATGTCATGTGTGTGAGTACAGTGTGGGTGAGCGTGTGTGTGTACAGTATGTGTACAGTGTGTGAGCGTGGCGAGTGCAGCGCGTGGGCATTTGTGGTGTGTTTCCGCTCGCCAGTGTGATTCAGGAGGGGCTCGAGGGAGACGGCTGCATAAACACCTTCAACTGGAACTGACCGGCTCTGCTTTTAAAGGGCCATTCAGGGGGTTTTGCACATTAAATTAAACTGGTGTATACTTTCCATTACTGCCGGCCATTCTCGCTGATTGATTTCAATTTCCATCCGTCCAGGCAGCCTGTGTGAGCAAGGAGTGAGCAGGTGAGCAGGATGTGAGCAGGATCTTCCGGTTTCCCTACACCTCCTCACACCTTTGTCTGCTTTCCTAAATGTCCATGAAGACTGTGACCTGTGTGATTCCTGCATGATTAATGTGTGAGCAGGAAAGTTTTGTTCAGTTAAATCTGTTTAAGTTGTTGGTTTTAAGGTGGAGTATGACTGTTGCCATGGTTTCAGGCAGTGTTAAGTAATTTGCATGAGATTCCAGATGTCTGGATCACTTCCCACATTTCAGATTTGTGCCCATTAATGGTCATTTCCACTGGTTACAATGGAAACAACTGACCAATCAGGGTTTAAGTGGGTTTTAAAATCAGCTTCCTAAATAGCTAGCTCCAAAATCTGGGCCAAAATCAACATAACAAAAACCCTGAATCAACTGAGCACAAAGTCGAAGTGAGGTCTGCTAATTCAGTGTGATTATCAGGCTGATTACAACTCTGAGCAGTGGCGTGCGGTCAGGGCGAGCAAGGCGAGCTGTGCTTGACTAGTAAAAGAAAGAAAGAAAAAACAAATACTCCCGAAGTGGAAGTGATATCTCTCCTTACATCTGATTTAAACTGCCATCTGTCTCATACTGGATCAAAATTGCCGCTTGTAAGTGCTGCCGCCTGTTGACCGCGGTCATAGGAGGCCTTACCGTTGTTTCATAGGCGAGAAGACATAAACTCATCACCTAGGTTCCACTTGAATAGCCACACACACATATATGCCCACCACACAGCTCTGTCCGTGGTGCGGTCACACACTCGACCCCTGACCGTGTTCTACAGCCATGCGTGTATCATGCCACACAGCCAGGGCTGAATTGGCCGTAGGGCGTACTGGGCAATGCCCGGTGGACTGTTGGTGTATTTTGGGCCAGAGCGGACAGGCCACCTGTGTGTTCTGGAGAATCACAGGACGGCTGGTAGTCCAGGATGGCTGGCGGCCGCCGCGTAATCACCGTGACAGACGAGTTTATCTGTGATCTACCTGTTGACCCTCAGAAAAGCCACTTGTGATCGTTTAGTTATACTTGCAGCGGTCTATTGTTGAGCTCGTGTGAGATGTTTATCCCCGTATTGATTAAAAAGAGAGAGAGAGAGGCAGGGATGGTGGCGGGGGGGGCTTTGATTGTGTTAAGCTGTCTATTCATGGCTGAAAATTTTACGTAATGTTTTAGCTTTTTGATGAAAACGGGTGACGGGTGAATTTGGCATTGTAAGTTGTATTGACACTGAAACAAGTATTGGCTTTGAAAAATGTTGGAACACAGGCATAAATGTCATCAAATGGCATCATGTGTTTTTCAATGTCAGTCTTCAGATTACTTCTTCATGTCCATCTTTTTTCAGTGTCTGTTTTTTTACACTGTTGTTTTTTTTTCAGTCTCACTGGGTTTCAGTTTAAATTCCTCCAATTTCCTCAGTTTCAAGTTACTGGCAGGGTTTTGGCCAGGAGGGGAGGGTTTGAGAGGAGGTGTGAGAGGCACCTCCAGGTTTTAAAACGGGACTGGGAGGAGCGCGGCTTATGGTGCAGCCTTTCCCCTCTGAAAGTGGACATGGAACAAACAAGTTCTCTTGGAACTCCCAAACCGCCACTAAGTCTGTTACTCTCTGATGCTGGTTTCCACATACTGCCAATACTTGTTTCAGTGTCAGAACAACTTTTATTACAATGCCAAATTTTATTTTAAATGCCAAAAGTTTTTATTACAATGCCAAATTCTGTTTTAAATACCAAAATTTTAATGTCAGTGATCTGGCTTCATATAAGGCAACATGCATGTAAACCAATGCATGCACTATAATATGCACCATCCGAGACTGTCTTCTAGGACCGCCTTTGAATTGCAGCTGCAAAGTGAGTCAAAAAGGATGAAATGATCGGGCGCATAGAGCAGGAAGTGCCAATCAAAAGTCTTGCCAATGTTGCCCTGCTTCTGCTTCTGTAACTTGATAAAGGCTGTAAAAGTACTGAATCATTTAGATGTTACTGCTAAGATGACTTAAGTTTTTTAAGTTTGCTCTGACCAACGACTGTTTTAATGACCAAGTTAAATCCACACCATCCCTCCCACAGTTACTCAGTGAATTTCTTCTCTGTATTTTTTTATTTTCAGCATCAAATTGTGTGTTTCAGCTTCAATCTCTGAAAACTTGGATATCAGAACATCCCTTGAATGCACCACTGTGAATAATCTCACTTCCCGCAACTCATGAGATCATTTAACAAGAGAAAACTAAAGGTAATGTTCACTTACAGCATATATATTTTTTGCAGGTTACAGACCACTGCTGGCTTCATCGTTTTGAACTGAATAGAGACACATATCTAATCTATTGGCTATGTCAGTAATTGGACTTAGAGGGACAAAATGTTAATACTGAAGTAGAAATTTGAGTCAGAGGAAATATCTTTATTATACATCAGTGCATTTTCTTCACTCTACCAAAGGCCATATAAGGCTACATGGCAGCAATTCCAGCTGCCATTTCAGCTCTGTGAGCATATCGACTACGCCTCGACTCAACCCTCTCATTCCCCCATTGCACCCACCCCAGTTGGCCCCTCTCCCATTTTTCACTCTCCGGGGTAAAACGCACGTGGCCTTTATTCAATCTAGCTCTTGATCAAGCAGATAATGACTTTAGAGAGCTAGTTAGGCCGAGGGACACGAGGAAACTGTGTACGCATGACAGCCAGCAGACGGGATAAAGAGACAGTCGGCTCTGCCAAGACCACAAGCTGAAGGCATTCATATTCAGCAGACAAACCCCTCGCAATATGATGCAGCCGGCTCCAATTTGTGGGCTATATGTGCTCATGCACACGCGTGTAGATTTACAGTTGAATCTGGGGCTGTGTGAAGCGCTGTTGAAAATAAAACACGGAGGCTGCAGTGAGGATGTGGAGATTTCTGCTGAGCTCAAATCATGTCATGTGTAATATTCACCAACGCAGCCACGGGTAAGGTCAACACTCCTTTTATGTAAAAACAAATCAATTCAAACGCACTGTAAAGTACAGTAGCGCTGTGGTTTCCCCTGAATCTGCAAACTGTACTTGTGTTCGGTAGATTTAGCGCATGAATAATAATGGAGGTCGTCTCCTATAAAGTCACAACCAGGCAGAATTGTTCTGACACACACTTGTGTTAACTCTAAAATGTCAGAGCAAATTTACTCTTTCCTTCTGTCTGTCTCCTTTTATTTCATGCCCTCTTTCTCTCCATGGCTCTCTTTCTTGCTTGCACGGGAAATTTAGCAGGATGCTCATTCTCCAGAGACGACACAATTTCCTTCTCCTCGCACTTGAGTCCCGTAGTCATCATCTCTCACTATAAATTATAGCTAGGTAATGTCAGACCTCACCCTCATTACCAGCTGTAATCACGGCAGGAGAGAGGTGGCCGACGCATGCATAAGGGGGGGAAGTGCTGTTGAGTAGAGCAACACATGCAAATTGAGGCCAGATTTTAGCTTGGAACTGAAACTGTTGGAAGTGACACTCTTCTTTACTCTAAACCTGAAATTAGGTGGAAAACTACTTGAATAAAGATTAATGTTATCACCTTGTTATACATATTCTCCCTGTGCGCTGATTTTATACAGATGAGCCACTCAACTTTTACATCCATCTATCTTTTTCAGCTCTCTCTGAATAAACCTTAGGGTTTCTATTCCCCTTATTCTCCCATTAAAAAGACCAAAACAAGAATTTTGTGCTGTCTGATTTAATTGGATATACTTATCCTTACATAAGACATCATTACACTGACATTCATTACAAAGAAAAAAGCACGGTGGTCTAAATACCAATACTGTCATTAATACTCATTAGAGCACCTGGAATGCATTAATCCACAAGTGAAAATAGTCCCCGACCAATGCACTTTGAATAGAGTTTACTACAAACTTTAGTGCCCAACTGCTCCCAAACCTACATCAGTGTACCACTAACATCCGTTCACGGCTGTGGGGAGCTGGATCCAATCCAAACTGACAAAGGGCAAGGGTTCACCTGGACGGGTCACCTGTCTATCACAGGGCCGACATATAGAGACAAACAACCAACCAGACTCACACTTATTTTAGAGGTGCCATTTAAGCCAGTGTGCATGAGTTTGGACTGTGGAGAGATGTCGCACAACATGTTGAGAACCCAGGGAGAGCCTGCAAACTCCTGCCAGAAAGAAAGAGTAGTAGTACGACTAAGAACAAAAGTAGTTGAGACTCATCACTAATCACGCTGGGTTTGGTTTTTCATGCGTTTAATACAGAATAATGTTAGAAGATGCAGCTCAGTAGATGAGATGAGGCATAATATCATCATGCTCACTTTAGACTACTAGTGTATGCACAAGGGACCTACTTGTGTACTTAATCCAAGACACAAGATGTGGTCATGCATGGTTGACATAGATATGGCTCGTCCCATATGGGCCCGGAGAGCACAGCGACTCGTTCCCAGGGAGAAGCCCAGTTTGTTGTGCAGATGGCCGCAGCTGTGGCGTACGCTCCGTTCTGCTCTGGGTGACCCTCCCCTGTGCCGACCCGAGTAAACGCTGCAGCTGTGGTGAACCTCTGCTACGCTCTTCCGCTCAGTCCCTCACACACAGACACACACACATACAGGCTAACAAGCTCTCATTCTCTGGGGATGCATATCTTCATCTGTGAATTCGGAGAAAAACAAACTGCCATCAGAAGGCAACATATGGCTCGCTGCTAATGTAACACATCTCCTGGGCTCCAACTGATACAGTAACACAAAGGACCCATCGGCTTGAGTGTTTTGCACTGCTGTTTAAGCTTAGGGTGGAATTATTTACCGAATATAAAAACTCTGATTTTTTTTCCCCCCATTCAATCTTCAGTTTTGCGTTGTTGTTATTTCTTCTGAGGATGATACGGCTCTTGTCTTTGCCAGCTTTGAATCCCAAGGACAGTTGGAAGATGGATTCAGCAGTGAAGAGAATCACAAAACTCCTTTATTTATGCATGTAGGTCGGAGAAGAACAAATTCTTATTTACAAGCCTAACCTTGAAGCAGTGAATTTTCCTCCTGAGTGAGAAGGGGAGGAGAGAAAAAAATGAAGATCAGGCAAAGAAAAACTCTCCGCACTGAGGGACAATACTGCACAGTGACAACAACATAAATATCAAAATAAGTGCAGAGTGGCAGCAAAACATGGTGGAAAAGTAAAATGAAAGCAGGGAGAACAATAAAAAGGGGATAAGGCAATAAATAATACTAAGCATGAAGAGAGCTAAGACAAAAACAACAACGGCAGAACAGCAGGACAGTGAAATCATGAGAAACCAGAAGCAGGTAAGCTGGGAAAAAACACTGCCGTGGGCATGAAACTCATATTGAGATTTTGTGTTGCAGTACGCTCAATAAAATGTGCAAATGAAGACACAGCGTGATATTTAATTCAACATTCAATATTTAAAGCATCTTCTTCGGCCGGGGATCACGGTTTTGTAGAACACTTGAGCTGAGACAGAGCTGCTGCCCACACCTCGTGCACCTGACATGCTTCATATTTACACAGGTAAACACGATTTCTGGATCTTATTGAGCTTTGCAAGAAAGAGGAGACAGTGCTGTGACAGAGGGCTGGAAGGGGATGGGATGTGCAAATGGGTGTCGTGTAAGGTGCATGCTGGGAACTGGCATTGCTTGCTCCGACTGCTTGAAAACAACAGTTTGTCATGACCTAAACACCACTCATCGAAGTGGGAGCAAAATTGGAAAAGGGATGCCAAACCCTGACCCATCACAGTCAGATGTGATTATTGATCTATCATTCCAAAACCATGGGCATTTATGTACTAATACAACAGCTTACACTCCTCTGGGGGAACTTTCTATGAGAGTCTGGGACCTGGCAGCAGAGATTTACTCCCATTTAGCCCCAAGAGAATTAGTGAGGTCACTGATGCCTGACGATAAGACCTGACTCACACAGTTGATGCTCCGGTTTATTCCAGAGGTGCTGCGTGTGGATGAAGTTAAGTGTCTGAGCAGGCCACGGCCAAATGCCAAATAAAAACATGGACTGAAACAAGAGAATGAAAGAAGCATGTTATTAGAGATTTATGTCTTCAGTTGGACAAATACGCTTGAGGTTAGTGGACAAACAGCACTTCTGCCTCACAGCAATAAAGTTCTGTATTTGACTTCCTGTGTGAAGTTTACATGCTGTCCACAGCCCACAGGCATGCACACGAGGCTGTTGACACTAAATTGTCTGTAGTTGTCCATCTGTGTGTATGACAGGTTTGTTTGTCTCTATACGTCAACCCTGTGATTGACCTGACCTTGACCTGGTGACCTGTCCAGGGTGAACCCTCGCCTCGCCCTGTGCCATCTGCGACTGGATGCAGAAACCTTAAAGGACTAGTCTGTACAGATAATAAATGGGTAGGACGAAGCTGATGGAGTGGGAGGAAGAGGAGTGATGTCATGTTTAAAAGGGAGAGGGTCTTTCTCAAACAACTGCCTTACAGAGTTAGAGTACCAGTATGTACTATAGGTATACTACTGTGTAAAGAATCAGCATATTCTAGCGTTGAGCTTTTTTTGGGGGGCTGCACCCATACCATGAAAAACACAGCAAGAATATATTGGCTATATATCCACTATGTATACAATACTTCATCTGATATAACCACAATCTTTCCATAACGCTATTTACACTTTGCTATACAAAGATATCATAGAAAGCAAGAACTGGAAAACCTTTGGCAATGGATGTAGTATTAAAAATAAAAAGCAGCTGCACTGAAGGTAACCTGAGCTTCTGCAGAATTGTCTGATATCGACATTCTTTAGTTGTTCAGGGAAAGCAAGTGTAAAAGAACTCATGCACATCTCTTTTTTTTTGTCCAGGTGCTGAGACCAAATGTGGCAGTTCGTGCTCCCGAAGACTCATAAAACTGCATAACGGCACCTTAAAACATTTTATTTCCATTATTTACTGAATGTAGAGAATGTACAATGCTTGGAGTCCAAACTGAGCCCTTGTGAGGTAGAAGGCTATCAAATCACAGCATTTCAAAAGGGAGTATTGCACAGATGAAGGGTTGTTCTGGCTGTGTAATGCAGTAAATGTGGTACAATAGTGAATAACGACAGTGTCCCTCACAGCACAGATCATAGAAACAACCTGGCTTTCCTGCTTGTAGAGCTCTTTACTCTCTTACCATTGAGTCAACACATGCTGCACTGTGAACTGCTGGCATTATATACTGCAGCCTACAACTGTAAGCAACGCTTTCAAATACCTCTCAATCTACGGGACCCTGCAAAGAAACTCAACAATGAAGCCAAACAAAGATAAGGCCTTATGGTTTATGTAACGCTGAGGTGTGAGAAAGGACAGGACCTCGCCCCCCCCTCTTAAAAAAAAAAAAAGAAAAAGAAAAAAGTGAAAACAGTATAGTTTTTGCCATGGAAACAAGCTGATGTTCTCTTTTTTTTCCCAAGCAGAGGCGCAGCAACACTGTTTTCAAAGTAGCGCTGGTTCAATACTGTGGTATGTAGCCTACATACAGCGTTTCATCTGGTATGAAAAATTTAGAACATGTGTTATATCATCATCAGACCCACAGAGACATGAATATCAAAGCACATTCTCTTGGTTTCGTTTCATAACATCCATCCAGTTCTCCTTCTACCTCTCCCTCATTACTCACTGATGCAACATGAGTGTGTATACTGTACATGAACCTTTCACGTGCGTAGAAAACACAGAATAATCAATGTTGAAACAGTGGTGTCAGACTAAACTAGAGCTCACTCCTTGTTCCTGTTCTCCTCTGTCCCTCCCCCCCCCTCAGCTCCTCCCAAATGAACACACATGTCTCCTAATAGATCCTGCTAACTCAAAGACCATCTCTGGTGTAGCCAAGACAACACAGCCTATGATATATTTCCCCTTGATATTAAAAACAAGTGAGATGAGTGGAGGGATTGTCTGGGCTCTCTT
>OMNW01034997.1:25248-37280 GCA_900303245.1 Selene dorsalis | reverse complement strand
TTGCTGTATCAGCAACGGAGGGAGGTGTAAATAAAGGAACAGCATGTTTGTTCTTCAGTGGAAGAAGGAGGGGAGGGGAGGAGCAGCAGAGAGAGCTGCCTGTTTGCTCTATAGAGAGTGACATGGATGCAAATAAAGAGAACCACCTGTCTGCTCGACTCCACTGCAGAGGGACGCCAGGGCTAAAGCAGGCGTTCGCTACTGCCGCTGCTTCCATGTAACTACTTAGATGTGTTTGTATTGAGAGGAGCTGTGACTGTGTGTGTGTGTGTGTGTGTGTGTGTGTGTGTGAGGCCAGAGACGGGCTGTTTATCTGTCTGGAAGCAGCAGCAGCAGCAGCAGCAGCAGAAGAGGCAGTGGAGTGATACCAGAGCAGCCTGTGGGGGCCTGTTTTCCTCAGACACTGACTGTAGCTTGACGCTCCTCTTTTATATTATAATGAGAGTAATTATCTGGGTGTGATGGATACTATACATTTACATTTATTTAAACAAGCTGCAGTGTGACGTTTAGGTCAGATTTTTTTCCCAGGTACAAATCATCATCAATGATTGTTTTTCTCATTAGACAGTGCAGTTTTCCCTGTCTGACATGAAGTCTGTTTGACCCTCGGTATTGAAAACACTGGCCTCAGTTAAACAGCGTGCCCGTTTTAGCTTTTGTCAGGAGTCACATGTGATGTACACACTGCTGGGATAAGCAGATCAGCAGCAACGTCACTGTCCACTTTGGACAAGTCATCATCTCATTTGAAATCTGGACTTTTCCTCTAACCTCATGATTGCTGTTTGCATTTGCATCTCCATGGTTACAGCAAACAGCAGGAGACTTCAAGCATTCAGCCGATTTCCAGTGGTCTTGGTGCGTCTTTGTCTTGATGCAGTGAGTTGACAAGTTTTGAACAGTCTGTTTTTGGGGGTGTTTGTGGTGCTGAGTGGGAAGTTGTGTGAAGTGTGAAGAATGAAACCTATGCACATCTGGCCAGTTGCTGTGTAAAGTGGGTGTGAATTTCACAACCGCAACTTAGCATTTAGTGTTTTACATATTTGTCTGTGCACAGATGAAGCGTATTTGGTGTAAAGTGCTGAAGGATATTTGATATTCAAGGATATTTGACTTGACCATTTCAGCAGGTGTGGCTCTGTAAACACAAATGTGACTGACTGACTGACTGTGTCATGAAGTGACACCACTGGTCAGACTCAGTGGAGTGTCCCTGTCGGAAGTTCCTCTTTCAGAATGAAACGGTGGAACAAGCAGCGCTGCCAACTTAATGCATTTGTTTCTCAACCGCATTTTCAGGCATGTACTGCTATTTCACTTCAGCCAGTGTGCTGGCTTTGCTGACTTTGTCAGATGACATCACTGTTCATAAGGAATTCAGCAGCACTCTGGAGGTTCACATATTGGCTTAACATCAGCTGTGCTTCAGGCTCCATTTCAAACTTCCCCATCTGATAACAGAAACAGAAAAACATGTCAGGGAGAACAGCTTTATTTTGACTTCACCTGGACTAAAACACGACAGTGTGTGTGAGCACAGAGAGGAGGAGAGAAGCAAACAGATGAAACCAGATGACACTTGGCAGAAAGCAAACACAACACGATGACGTCCTCAGTCACTGACCCTAAACTGTTTCCAGTCGCTGTGTTAAGTTAATCTCTCATCTAACTCAGTGGAGAAACATCTTCATTTACACTTATATAGTACATATATATATATATATGTATGTATGTATGAGAGAGAGAGAGAGAGAGAGAGAGAGAGAGAGAGAGAGAGAGCAGAAAATTGAACAAAGCACTGATGATGAAATAAAGTGGCAGTTTTACAGTAGAAATAGTCTATATATCTCTCTCAGTGTGTGTATATATATATATATGAAAACTAGCAGGTCAGACTGCAGGTCTAGGTGGAAACACTCAGTCATGGGGCTCTAGTTTCCGGCGCAAGGTGGCGCAGGGTGGCGAACCCGGCGCAGTGCTAGCCTCGTGCAGCGCAACACGACGCACGGTCAGTTTGGTAGTTCGGCAGACTGGGTTGCACCGAGATGGGTGTGGTGGCGCAGCAGGGGGAGGAGTCGACAGATTCAGTTTGACACAGTGAAAGTTTCGTACCAAAAGACTGCGCTGAAAATGCGTTGAAAGCTCACCAGCTCCAACCTGGTCTACTTTCAGCAGCCAGTCCAGTGGTAGTTGGGCTGACCTGCGCACATCCTCACAGGCAGCTTTCCAGAGTGTCAGGCAACATTTCTACTATCTGAATCAGCACATAAATTTATATCTATATCGATCGTCCCGTCACATCTGATGTCAGATCAAAGGAGGTTGGCACGGCTAATGGAAACTCAACCTGACTGAATTAAAATGCAAACTAACGAGTTCACATCTCTGTCAGCCAACCACAAACAGCCTCAGCATCAGATAGTGAGTGTATATTCAGCATCTGTCATCTCAGAAAATTCAAAAGAAAAGAGAAAAAGAGAGAGACGACAAGGTCCAGGCCACAGAGCCTGGTGATGCGTCCTTTACCCACAACGGTCCTTTCATCCCCGTTACACATGGTATTTCTTTATGTCGTCATCTGTGCTCAGTACTCATTAAATGTACGCTACTAAATGTGAGTGGAAAAGGGGTGTTTGTTTTTTACACTGGGCAGCGGTTCTCAGTGTATCCCTGATTAACAATATCAGTAACCTAGCTCCCAGGCTACTTTTCCTTCATCAGTCCGTGGAGGTCTGTTCGCGTTACCACATATTCAGCCACTGTGAGCTTGGACCAAAACATCAGTTTCCTCCCGGGAGAAGTTTGGCCATCTGACGCTGCTGTTGTCTCCTTCGTTCATGGCGAAATGACAAAATTGCAGTGCGCCTCGCCGCAGCGGATTTAAGGGCGAGGAGAGGAGCTCATTTGATTGGTGAAGATCTGAGTGGGCTGTGTTAAACCCACTCCACGCCTTCCCCCCTCCCTCTTTCCCACTTGCGCCGGTAGGAGGGACGGAGGTGGGAAAGAGGAGTACCTGCGCCAGGGTGCGCGGCGTGCCAGACTTGGAAAAACTGCGCGTGGACACACCTCTTGCGCCTGGTGTGCGAAACTAGAGCCCATGGTGTTGGCTGATTATTCGACTCATTTGAGTGTTATATTATATCACAACATCACATAGATGGTAACAAGGTGTTGATATTCAGCAGATGTTCTTTAAAAATCTGTGGTTGTCCACTGATAACAAGAAACACAAGTGTGCAACAAGCTTTCAAACATCTTTTTTATTTTTTTTTTTAACATGACTGTGGTCGGCCACATCCAGCTGAAACTTACATGCACTCAGCCAGAGAGTTTATTTTACTCGTCTATAAAAAAGTCAGAGACACATAAGCCAGCGCAGCTTCCTCTGAGTGACGAACTCAGGGGTTTTTGTCTAAATGAAAACGGCCTCCGAAAAATAGAAAGTAAAAGAGAAAAAATTGCTGATAAATTCCAGAAAGCGCTGCTTCCTAATTCAGCGGCAGCGACAGCCACTTCAGATGACGTCTGAGAGGCCCATTTGTGTGGATATACAGTTAGTCTCCCATCAACAATAATTGCTACTAAGTCATGCAGTGACGCTAATGTCTGGGAAATCAGCTGGTGATTCATTTACTGCCATTTCTGCCTTTTCTGACAGACACATGTCTCAGTAGACACACACCGTGGCATTAAACATCTCTCTGCAAACTGCTCCCAGGGGTTAGAAGACACACAGGCTCGGTTTCCTTGTGGCTTCGTTATTTTTATCTGTTTAGGTTCTTTTTTTTCTTCCCCCTCTTTCTCTCTAAGAGACTCTTCTGTTCCTGAGTCCGGAAACTTGTGGTAATTTGTCAGCCTTTCTGTAATCATTTTGAGACTAGCAAACAGGTTGTGGCCTGTTTGCATCTGCCCCCAGCTCTCACAATGGTGAGACTGGGATCACAGCACAGCAGACTGGGCTCTCACTCTGTGTGTGTGTGTGTCTGTGTGTGTTGACCCAAAGCAACATGAGCAATGTCCTTCTAGGTGATGTTTGTGTAATTGTGTGATTAATGGCTTTTGCTAAATTGATTTTCCACTTTGTTTCAGCATTCAGTGACTATTCACTTGGAAACACATTAAATGTATCCACAGCTGATAATGACAGCTACTGTATGTGTACTGTATAACAGCATTTGCCAATCTGCTGTATTTGGAGGTGTTGTTTGGCCTTGTGTTTACCCAGGGCAGGTTAGCTCAGGATATGTTTCTTTTTGTCTTTCCATCTGACTGCCAGTAAAAATAATGGCCTTTTTAATCCTGCAGCTGTGTTTAAATATACAGTATGTACTCTAAATGTTAGACAGTGGCAGACTAATATCCTCTCGCTTTCTTTCTCTCACAGCCCACTGGGTACATGGAGACGTCATTGTCATACAGCTCCATAGAAGACCTGCAGCTCCTGTCATGGGACAATGCTCCAAAGTACTGTGTGCAGCTGAGCTTCCCCGGTGGCACCGTTCTGCTTCAGGTAATACACAGGTCCCAGTAAATGTTGATATTGATTTCTTAAAAAAAAGCAAAACAGGACAGATCCAGTCAGCTGTCAGTACAGATAGAAAGAAAACAGGCTAGAAAATAAGTACTGACAATAGAACAACATTATAAAATGTAGGCTAGCCAGGCAGCTACTACTGTTTGCATACAGTGTTGTTGTTTTGTTTTTGAATGTGGTGAAATTTGAAGGTTTAACTTGTAACCTTTCCAGATTAAATGACTGAAAATACTGACACCTGTATTATCTATGGTGTTGAGTTGTTTCGGTTGTCGAAACAATTTTCAAACCAGAGAGATCTGTGTCTGTCAGTGACATCTTATCCTCTATGATCATGAGTCAGTGTATTGTTTGTCTGTGTTTGTTTTAAGCATTAAACCACATATACTTTCTAGACCTTTAACTCAATGTTGTAACAAAAGGAAGGGTTTTAGAAGCCAGACGTCTGGATCTGAATTTATCAGAGAAAAAAGCTGAGTAACGTTTGACAACTCAGCTATCAGCTGATTAAGACGTCCTGTGTCTGGTTTTTTTTCTTCCTGTTCCTGGATTTATCAGCAGGACACAAACACCTGATTACATCAATGTAGAGGCATCAGTTCAAACTTTAAGCTTTGGTAAAGTCTTTGTATCGATCTACCATGTATCTTAAAAACTATAAGCAGACGTAAAGTCTGAGGCAAGGCCTGTTAACAGAGCAGTTGAAGGATTAGAGCAGTGATGCAGGAACCATGGTCCTGATTGGTCCCTGGTGAGATGTATTTTTGGTTGATGTTAATTGTCTATGAAAGTCTTACACCGTCAAAAAAGAGCCTGACTGGGCAGTCTGGTTTGGTGGCTCAGGACAATGGTAGATCCTGTATCAGATCCCGTACCAAACACTTACACCATGTACCCAGTGAACTCTGAGAGACTGCCCTGAATTCCTGGGAAAAAGTAATCTCCACATTCACCGGAGCGATTCAGTGAGCACATTCGGTTCTGTTACCCACTGGCCCAATTAACTCTGATACACAATTCAACCCATTATAGGCACTGGGGGTCAACACTGTATACCCACCTCCTCAGCGGTGTTTGCTTATGCCTGCTGCCAGCTGTTTGGACCACTGCCAGACAGAGGCAGTTTGAGCTCTGAAGAAAAAGCTTCACTGGTTTGTATTGACCAGCTTAGGGATCATGTGTAAAACTAGAGAGCCTGATGTAGTTCTCCAGTGATTTGAAGAAGCTGGAAAATTAGAAACTTTGTAAAAATGTAACTGAAACTTCAGTCTGCAAACGTGCTGGTTTTGGCTACAGTTACGCTCAGCAGTGCCAACTATAATGTTAACTAGAATTATGAAAATCCACAATTAAAAGACAATTTGACTGCAGCACATCATCCTCCAAACACACACCACAGACCGATCTGAACCTGAACACCTTGTTTGGTGGTGATCAGTTATTTTCCTGTGAACAAACACTGGCACAGGTAGTAAAAAGTGCAAACACAAGGGAAGCAGATGGGAAGAATGGCAGCATTATTACTGGGCCTGGTTCTTTGCTTTAAAATCCATTTCAGTTTGCAGGACTGTATCTGTAGCATCACAGAGGTCAGGAGGTCATTTTTGAATAACATCAGTGAATTTTTTCACCTTGGCTCTACTCTACTCTGTAACCCTGATCTTGTTTAAATCTGCTTGTCGCTTAGTCCAAATATGATCTTGACATAGTTATTGGCTAATGATAACCACACACCAGCATAGGCTTGGGCTGATGTTTAATAACACTGTATATTCAATAACATTGAATATCAAACCTCATGTGATATCCTCTTATATTTCTTCCTGCCTTGCTGCTCCGACCCTCATTTCACAGCATTAATGACTGTAAACCTTGAACTGCAGTTTAGTGGCTGCATCACTTGCATCTGAAACATAAAATGCAATAATGTAAATTTGAATATATATATATATATAGTATTAAAAAAAACACCTGAAACAAAAAAATCCCCCTGTTCTATTCTTGTATATTGTGATATTTCACAATATGATTTCCCAATATCACATTTTGCATGCCGCCCACTGTATCACACAGCCTGTAAGAAATGGTACAAAGTGATCCACCAGGGGATTTCATATAAACGTGTGCCTAATGATCGACAAAAATAAGAGAAACCTCAGTTAATGAAATGTGATATCAGCTGCATTCAGGTATCTGAGGGATGTGTCAGGTTTGGCTGAGAATGAATGGATGATCATGTTATGAGATGAACACACCACTACAAAGGGAAGCTCAGAGTGAACCTCTTGTTTACTTTGAAGTGACAATTACTTCTACACTGTGTTCTTTTAAAGCTGTGACAGACTCTTTGTTTGTTCACCTTATGCTGAGCCATGAACTGGGGTCAGGTTGTATTTAAGCACAGCCAGACTGCTTGTTATAAAGAGGACGTGAGGCTCTGCCTTCTTAGAAACTCTACGAACCACAAGTAGAGCAGCATTTAGAGAGCAGAGCGCTCTGTACTGCAAGAGCTGGGGAGAAGAGGAAACTCAGCCCTTTGACAAGCAGAGGAAAGACTCATTGTCTCATACTGAGGGCTGATGGTAGAACTCCACTGGAGAGACTCTGTGTGTTCCCTGACACTGTATAGGTAATAGACTACAAGTAAGTGTGTCTGGCATGTGAAATCACCATTTAACAAAGTATGTGTGTGTGTGTGTGTGTTTCCTTAGGCTGCAAACAGCTACTTGAGAGACCAGTGGTTTCACTCCCTGCAGTGGAAGGTAAGGTTACGCTTTGTCTTTAACTATTAATTGATTTATTTCAGTAGCTCCATCAAAGCATTGTGATGCTGAGGCCTTTAACCCCCATTACTCACACACACACACACTCTTTTTTCCACCGTATACTGTCCCTTACTCTTTAAACGTAATAAAGCTCACCCCACACTTAGAAGTTTATTGCAACACGATGATGTTGAAACACTGACAATAGATTTTAGTTGTGTTACTAAACGCTGACACATATCTTTATAGCATTTTACAGACATTTATGAGGTTCAATCTTCCAAAGGTGTCATTACGTGAGCTGTGTCGCACTCACTGAGCTAAATAAAGCAACGCAAAGATGTATTCCTGCAGTGGCTCAGAGTTCACAGTCACTTCCTGTCAGTGCAAAAAAGAAAGAAAAATATATTTTCCTCCTGTCTTTAATTTCCTCCACACTCAGCATTGTTTCTCAAGCAGCAATGAAAAAGTTTTCACACAGAGAGCACTGGTGTCATGATAGGTGCTTTACTTTACACTGCTCTGATTCTACACAAACATTTCCTGTTTGTGTTTTCACTGCGCCATGGTGAATGAAAAGTTTCCATGCCAACGCAACAAGCATACAAGAAATTGTGACAACTGTGAAGGAGTGCAGGATTCACAGAACATCACAAGCAGCAACTGCACAAGATAAAAGCGCTAATGTGTTGGTTAGTGACCGAGGAGGAAACTCAACCTGTGTTTCCTGCAGAAAAAGATCTACAAGTACCGGAAGGTCCTGAATAACCCGAGCCGCTGGGACGTGGTGCTGAAGGAGATCAGAGCGTTGGTGGACATGGCTCTGACCTCACCTCTGCAGGACGAGTCCATCCATCAGGCCCCACTGCACATCATCTCCACCCTGCTGGCTGAGGTAAACTCACACAAACGCACATCTAACCCATAAACGGCTTTGTCCAGCCCATACCATTCCCAGTTGACGTCGAGTTCCAGTTCCCATCTAGTATGTAGACTAATCTAAACCTAATCCTAATAATTTTTTTCAAGTTTCTTCCCAATATTTCCATTTTTTTTCTCTTAATTTAATTTTAACAAAAACAAAAATGAAGTAAATTTTCTGTGGTGGAACATGAATTATATTTATTAACACACTTGAGTTCAGTTCTTGTTGGAAGGTCCAACGTGTTAAAAACATGTTAAAAAATAAAGGTGAAAACACTCCACATCATTTCATTTCATAAAGTTTTAATGGACTACTGGTTTATTTCTTTTCACAGTTGATTCGTTTTTGACTTACAAATCCATCTTTTTATTTTTTATTCAGTTACTGTAGTTGATATTTTGGTTTTAAGCTACTTTATAGCTCTGCCCCAGTACTGTACTGTACTGCATGTGTGGCAACAAATTGACAACAAATTAACAAATTGAACAGTTTACAAATAGTTACAGTTAGCTTTGACATTTCAAATGCAGAACTTGTTTTGTGCTTTTTTACAGTCTAGTTTTTTACTTATATATGTCATACATATATATGGATATATTTGTAACGATCACTTATTCACATATTCTGAAGGAGGAGCACAGGATACACAGTAGAACAATAAGGTCCCAGAGGCTGCATCCAAAGTTTTTACAGTCAGCACACTGACTGCATTGTTATTTTTAGATCTTCAGTAAGTTTCTAGTGCAGTGCTGGAAGAAAGGTCAAGAAGTCACCAAAATCATTAAAGGAACAGCGACTTTTTGGGAAATACTCAAATAAGTCTAAACATTATTTTCTCTTTCTCCTTTTACAGAACTCTAATCTAAGCACTCAGGACCATGAGAACATCATTGTGGTTAGTATCAAGCTCACTGTTACTATGAACTTATGTGGAGTCAGGCTGAAGTTAATAATTAACTCCATAGTCCAGCCTCCTGTAGTTTTGATCTTGAAACCCCTCATGATACTGTTGTGTACTTCTGTGGATATGAATGATACAGTCAACGCTCATATGGCCCCTTCTGTGCAGAGCAGAGGGGCTCAATGCTGAGAGAGGCTGTAGTGCAGGTGTAGTTCACCTGTGGGCTCTTTTTTACAATGCTCCTTCACCTGACAACCCAGATCTACACTGCTGGGTCTCGGCCAGGGTAGATAACAGATAGGGTACGGAAACATTCATCTTTGTGTGTTTGTGTGTGTTTGCGTGTGTGTAGGCCATTGCTCCTCTGCTGGAAAACAACCACCCACCACCTGACCTGTGTGAGTTCTTCTGTAAGGTAAGATCATGTGCTGCAGTCGTGAGCTCAACCTGCGTGGAGAACTGAAATAGTTGCGTGCATTTCAAAGTGTCCTCTGCTGATGTTCATCGCTGTGTGTTGCAGCACTGTCGGGAGCGGCCGCGTTCAATGGTTGTGATCGAAGTTTTCACCCCAGTGGTCCAGAGAATCCTCAAACATAACATGGTGAGAAAGGCAGCGTTCAGGAGACAACCAGAGCGCTCACTAGTACAGATGATGTCTGTTTGGTGCATTGTGTTTTTGGTAGTTAATGTACAAATGTGTGTAGCTGATGAATATGATCTAAAAAGCTAAAAATCCTAAAGGCCAACTTGATGCTGTGATGCTCATGAGAGAGGCCTTTGTTACCCCAGTGTAGTGCTGTAGGCCCAAAATCAGTAAAACTAAACTAACAATATGAAACATGTATGTGCTCTGATCTACTCAGAAATTAATCATATAATAAAAATAAAAGAGAACTGACAGCAGATCAAAAGTAAAATCATCTCTCTGATTTCAAATATCAAAAATATTAACCAAAAAAAAAGAATAATGTCATGATCACAGACTAGATCCATGAGACATTTTATCTAGATGAAATATTTCACTTAAAATTTTCTGTCATTTTTCATGAACTGCACTAATTTGTACTGTTTAAGAAAGTGACATAAGCAGAATAAACCGTCAACGATGCTCCAGAATCTTTTGATTGTTGTAATTACAAATACGTCTGGACATGAACAAAAATTATACAAGCATGTGTACATATATCTTACTCTGCTTGTTTTTGTGTGTCTCTGTGACAGGATTTTGGGAAATGCCCTCGACTGCGTCTCTTCACTCAGGAGTACATCCTGGCTCTTAATGAGCTGAATGCCGGGATGGAGGTGGTGAAAAAATTTGTCCACAGGTGAGAAACTGTTGCACGTCAGCAGGTCATTAGATTTAGACAGAACTCCTCATCCTTTGTTCTACATGGTTACAAACAGTATGTGCAGTGACAGACACTGGACCTTCGGTAAATACCTGGGGCCGAGGTATCTGACCTGTGTCTGTGTGTTGCAGCATGCATGGGCCGACAGGGCAGTGCCCTCACCCACGAGTCCTGCCAAACCTGGTGGCAGTGTGCCTCGCCGCCATTTATTCCTGTTATGAGGAGTTCATCAACAGGTTAGTTACACGCGGGCACACACACACACACACAGAAGCTTCTCTTGTCTGAGCCTGAAGGTCTACAGCAGCTTAGAGAGTGACTTCAGCTCCACACAGCCACACTGCCTGTATCTTGGCTATCTGAGTGCACTCCCCATCACTTATTGACCTACCGACAGTGCTGATGTGCTCATCTATCAGCTCACTGTCACTTTTCTTTGACAAGTGTGTATCTTTATGAATAAATGCTTTCCTGGAAACCTTAATGCTGGACACAAAAAACCCCAATCACAGGGCTGGGAGAGACGCTTCAGCACAGCAGCCAGTGTTTTAAGGTCGACTCCTTCCTCACACCCAACCTGTTTATTCAGCTGTTGTCTCCATTCTTTTGTTTGCCTCTGTCCATTTTTTTTTCATCGATTAGACAAACACACAGCCTGTAATTTCCCCACATCTTGAAGGAAACAGCACAAACGGCAATTTACAGATGTTACCGGGAAAGCAGATCATGATTGTACGGTCAGACCACATGATGCCAGTTAGACCTCTAAACCGATTAGCAGTGTCCCAACATTTACAATGCAAAACAAACACACAGGCAAATATATAAGGGTCAGTCAATGAACTACATAATAATATCTAACATGATTATATTCTATCTGGCTTTCCCCATCAGGTTTAATGTGCCACAGTATAGATGTTGCTATATGTCATATGTAACAATCTTTTCATTAAGTCTTTCCATATTCATATTCAAACTACTGATAATGACCCACATTGTATTAGTCACTAAAGCCAATATTTCTTTTAAACTCTTTTTAAATTAAATGTAAAATCATTCCATGTTTTCATTCCTCTACATGTCATGGTGCATTAGAGAAAACAAAACATTTCACAGATGAAGTGTTTTTTTCTGCTGTTGCTTTCTGAATTACCTCACTCCAGTGATTTCTGGTTCAGTGGTCATGTTTTCCTCTGGTGCTCCACAGGGCCTTTTTGTTGACTCCATATATCCATGTAGCAGAGCTATCTCCACTCATTAGCACCATCTCCTCAGCCTCATTCACCCCAGAGAGGTGACACTTCTTAGCTCATTTTTCCAAAGCTCCAGCTCACAGAGGAGCCATAGCTCTGGTAGCCTTCTCTCCTGGCCCTCACCTCTCTTCTCTCCCTTCTGTCATCACACCGTTATTTTTAGGCTCCTTGTTATATTTTAATAAGTGTTGTGATTGTTGATTTTGTTCGTGCTCCAGTCATTTCACTCTCTCCCCCCCTGCAGCCGGGACAACTCCCCCAGCCTGAAGGAGATCAGAAACGGTTGCCAGCAACAGAACGAC
>OMNW01034997.1:7295-22850 GCA_900303245.1 Selene dorsalis | reverse complement strand
TGCAGCGCCTGCCCACCCATCCCATCCCCTGGATAAATAGGTCTTGTACTATCAAATTAAAACTATCTTATCTCCGGTTTTACATGGTCTGTCAAAGTTAAATAAAACTGGGAGAGAGTTTTAAAACCGCGCTTTTAACTGAAGGGGACGGGAGCGCTCCAGGGGCTCTAGTTTTGTTTTTACAGCGCTTTGAAGACGTCATGTGATCTGATCACGCCGGCGTGATCATAGACCCCAGAGGGTTAATCAGAGTACTCTATGGGGGGCTATGGCACTGATGGTAGAGCAGGTTCGCCACTGATTCCAAAGGTTTGCGGTTTGATTGCTGGCTTCCCCATACCCAGGTCCTGTCAAATATATCAAATCACATCAACTCTGTGAACAGTGATCTGCTGAGCCCTCACAGGAGCAGCTGAAAAACAACCACAGCAGCCAATGTACAAATCTCTTCCTCAAAGTACTCAAAATAAACAAAAACATCTTCAGCTTTTTGATGATTTACAAGCCAGAGGAGAGAAGTTAGTGAAAATATAGAAATCTGTATAATGTAACAATCAATTCATAATCAGCTGTTTAATGCATACATGTATTTAGACATGTAGTAACATAAGATGTACTGTACTCCACTCAACAAGTACCACAGAACCTATCTGGATTGAATATACTCATCTCCTTTCCACCAAAGTGAAAAGTGAAATAGCTTTCACTTCTAATATTTCCTTCCTTGATATATGAACCTAAAATGTGAAACTAACCGTGCCCCCGGGGCCAGGCCTGCCTGCCAGTGTGGAGGCCTAAGCTGCTCCTTATCTCTCCTGTGAAGATGTAGTTTGTCATTGAGCTGCACACTGTCTTTGCAGCCTGTGCAGTGAAAGCATCACAACAGCAGCAGCTTCATTTCTCAGTCTGCGTCAACACAGGATGCGGTGAGGCGCGGTATCTGGTATAGGTCACTTGTGTTTTAGCAGCGCTCAAACTCAATACACACTCAACACACACTCACTGTAGCTCTGTGAGAAACATGGAAGAAAATTCAGTGGGAGAGAGTGAGGTTTTTTTTTTGTTTTGGTAGATGGAAATGTCCAATATGTCACTGGTTCTGCTGTTAGAGGAAGTTGCAAAAGTACTGTAGCCGTTAAAGTTGGAACCAGCAGTGGTTTTAGTAATGGAGGGTTTTTATGACAGTGTAAAAGCAGACCAGATCCTTTGTTCCTAGAGCAGCCAAAACCAGAATGCTACCCACACCCCCCTGCACACTCTTCCCTTCCACCTCCCACCTTTCTCTTTTTCCGTAACTCTTTCGTATCACTGTCTCTGAGGAGGTGTGCATGTGTCTAGCAGGGTCCTAATGGGGCCCGGCTGCTGACGTAGGTGAGGTACCTCACCACACCTCCCCAGGGGATCAAAAGCTGGAGGGGCGGCCTCTCTGCCCCCAGAGGGCCTATTGTCATTGCTATAAGCAGCCGTGGGCCTTGATTTTAATTGTCTGGCTGTAGCAGAGCTTCATTAGCATGGACTGGTTGTTTGTACCAACGCTGGGACACACCTGCTGCTCACCTGCGCCACTGTTGCCTTGGTTGATGTCTTCCAGCGTCATTAGGAAATGCAACAATACTCCCAAGCAGTCTGTTTCTGAGGGTATAATGAGTCAAATCACACGCTCAGATTACTTCATGTACATGCACACACAACACTAATTAACACATTACATCTCCTCTGCTTAATCCAAATGATAAACTATGTTTAAAAAGACAGTTCACCATTATACACAGCCTACATGACAGGTCATGACCTCTCATCTAACACTTAGCATGACAGTCTTTTTTTTTTTATATCAAACTAATTTTTAATTAAAAAAAAAAACATTTGTCACGGAGCTTTATAGGTATTTCACGCTTGCCATGTAGCAGCTCACACAACATAAATCCTCAGAGTGGACTTCTTCTAACCTTCTTCATTCCTTTTCTTTATAATCACAAACACATTTTATGAAGCTGAACTCTGTGTAAACTCCCAAATTTTCTTTTAAAATCCAATTGGAGACACTTAAGTTCCCACAAACACCAGAAATGGCAGATTGCACCACAAGTTAACTTGTTCAACCATGAGCTCCTCTCAAGCGCAGCTTCAATTTTGATTTTTTATTGTGAACAATCATATAAATGATGGTGTAGTAAATATTTTACACCACATAATCCACAGTGTTGGGAGAGACTGACGCAGAAAACAACATGACAAGGAATTTGAGGAAACAATTTCAATGAATGGATTATTGATCATTTCATTTCTCTGACCTGATTTACACCAGTATCATCGGGGCGTCCAGCTCTTACAACTTCCACTGAAACATAATTGTGATGATTCTTCACAGGGATCAGTAACATGTCTTACTAAGAAACAAACAATCCCTGGAAGTCCATGTGCAGATGTCTTGTGTACACTTGCTTAAAAGGTCATAATGAGCTGTGCGCCCAGAAACATGTTGACAGTGTCCTCCGCTGTGCTGCCATGTCATCAGCTTAACATCGATGTAAGAGGAGGCATGAGGAGGAACTCAGACCAAAACATAATGATCTGAAGCTCCAGAAATACTTAGACTCACACTAAACATAACATCTGTGCTGCACTGCTGGAGAAGCAAACATCTCCTAACAGAAACACTGTGTGCTTCTGAGCTGTAATGTCTCACATCTCCCTTTGTCTTCCCTCCCAGGGCTCTTGCACACGCTAAATTCACAAAGTAAGTAAGTTACACATCACAGTCTGTCCTTCACACACTTTGTTAGATTCCAGTTTGAAAACAATCTGACATTTGTGCCTCAATGTTTCTCTGTCTAAATAGGGAACTGAAATATGTTATTCAGAGGTTTGCGGAGGACCCGAGGCAGGAGGTGAGTGTGTGTTTGGGCATGTCAACCACTGTTTAAGCAGCTCTGAAGCTTAAATAAAGTCTAAATGTCCTAGGACTGATCAACAGAAACATCTTGTGTGTGTGTGTGTTTTCCAGGTCCATTCCTGCCTCCTCAGTGTGCGCTCGGGTAAGGATGGCTGGTTCCAGCTCTATAGTCCCGGGGGTGTTGCCTGTGATGACGATGGAGAGCTGTTTGCCAGTATGGTGAGTGTAGAGACACACACACATACACACATACACACATACGAAAACACACGCCCTGACCCCTACCCTCTTCCTCTCATGCAGGTTCACATCCTGATGGGCTCCTGCTACAAGACCAAGAAGTTCCTCCTGTCTCTGGCTGAAAACAAGCTGGGGCCATGCATGCTGCTGGCCCTGCGTGGAAACCAGACCATGGTGGAGGTTTGTTTGTGTTAATAATAGACATCTTTTTGATTTTGAACAATTTCCCATGATCTGTTGGTGCATTAAAGGAAGATGAATGTATGTTTGTTGAAACAAACATACATTTATTTTAGGAAACTAAATCACCAGTCATTTATCAGTCATGTGTGTAGTATGTGAACATGTATGACTGCATGGAAACCAAAAATAACTAGGGGACTCCCAGTGAGCCATTATTATCATAGAGAATAAAGTCTTAACAAGTGTGTGTTTACTAGAATATTTTTGCAACAGTTAGAGAAGTAAGAATAGAAATAGCATTGGGTATTCTAGGGGTTGTGCTCACAATTATTTTCATGGTCGATTTGATCAAGTTATTTTTTCAACAGAACTGATGTTTTGTCCAACTAAAAATCCATACACTTATGATATTTGATTAATTTAACAAATAGTCATTGCTGATCTAACTGAGGGACTAGTCCCCAAAACAGTGGATTGAACATTAAGGGTTAAATTGACTGAATTAAAACTATTCTAACAAGTCAGTTTTACATGGGAAGACATATTTTGAAGAACTGGTCAAAATCAAAGTAGCAGAGGCCAAAGTATGTGCTTCTGGTAGGAGTCAAGCCACAAGAATGCTGGACCCTACATTTCCCACAATGCAACCAACAGCATTTTCTCTGCTTCCACCCTGCCTGGTTAACAGCCCCACCCCCTCTCCTCTTCCACAACCACAGATGACAGGATACAGCATGAAGACTGGCTCTCTACATAATATGTAAACTGATGCTCATATGTAACATCACTGCTGTGGCTCGTTACAGTTCTCTATGTGTGTTTGTGTGTGTCCAGATTCTGTGTCTAATGCTGGAGTACAACATCATTGACAACAAAGACACCCAGCTTCAAATCATCTCTACCCTCGAGAGCACCCAGGTGGGGCTCCGCATGTATGAGCAGCTCTGCGATCGACAGAGAGAACTCAAAGAGCTGGTGAGTAACAGCTCCAACACACACACACACGCTCACGCTGTTACAACCACTGGTCACAGGTCCCAGTAGTTTTCCACCAATGGACATCATGGGATGAGAGGACAAAGGGTCATGTGTGTTTGATCCCCTGCTCCTCCTGCCTCATGTTGTAGTGACCTATACAAAAGGCATCAAACCGTGAAGTGAAAATAAAAACTAAACTAAAAATGTGTTTTGGTACAGATGTATGAACCAAATGACTGTCATAAGACACGTAAGATAAACCACAAGTACAGAGGCGTTGTTGCTGATTCAGACTTCTGGTTTTGCGTTAAAACCAATACCTAATAAACACCATCTAATTCTGAGCTGAATGTAAATTTACTATATAGTTAATGCATTTCAACACCCAAAGCACCTGCTATTAAGCTTTTTCATTCAACAGAAATTTAATCTACCTTGTATAAGAAGCACAGAGTCCCGTGATTTACTCTGAAGTGGGCCTGACCCTGTTTAGCAGGAAGTGTGTGAGGTGTAACATCATCACACGATGTAAAATGTTCATGCACAAAACATATGGATCCTGTCTGAAGCGTACAGGTTTCACATGTGATCAGTTTCACACTAATCCTTTACAGACTAACAGGTGAAGGATCTGAGCAACAAACAGGCAACACTTGTCTTTCAGCTGTCTTCTATAATCACCACCAACACAGCAGGACAGTTGACACAACTCTACTTTTAACAGCATATGTGTGTCACATTCACATCTGTCCCCCTGTAAACAGGGGCAAGTGGGGGAAAAAGTGCTCCACACTACAGGCGGTTGTAAATAAGCAACTTAAATAACATATATATATATTAATTATGTATATGATATTATTATGTATATAATAATGCAGTGCTGCATCTGATATTATATAATATACTATATGAAGAATAATAATAATAAACTCAAATCACCAGTTTATTGGTGTTGGTACTGAGGGTGAACTTTCTCAGTGCTCCTGCAACTTAAGTTAAAACTAAATGTGGCCATTTTCTTGGATGTGTTTTTTGGCCTTTAGAGGTAATAATAAATTGCAGTTATTATTGTTATTACAATAATTGTTATTACCATAATAAATCTGTTCAAGAAATGATTTATAACCTAATTTCTCTAATGATTTTGGGATTACTGGTAGTGGTTATTTGAATTATTAATTGATGTTGGTGCAGCACAAATATCCTCTAGCAAAAAATCTCATTCAAAAACAACAAAAAATAAAAAAATAAACCTTCCTGGATTTTCTCTCCCAATCCACAGTGAGAGATAAAACATGTGACATCATGTTGGTGTTATTCTATTAGAAATAGGTAAATGAGACATGAGACTGCTCACACACCCCATCTACTGTCTGAAAAGCTTCCTGCAAGGCCTTCAGCTCAGGCGCCATCTTTTTTTTTTGTCTTCTCCTCAGCAAAGAAAAGGAGGCCCCACCCGGCTGACTCTGCCCTCAAAGTCCACGGTGAGGTCACACTGACGCCTTCTCTGCCACACACACATACAGTGTTAACATTTTCTGTCCTGACCAACATCCATTAGAAGACATGGCATCAAAAATACTTTCACTGTTTCAGTACTTAACGTTCTCCCTCACTGTGCCACAGGATGCAGATCTGGCCCGCCTGTTGAGTTCAGGATCTTTTGGGAATTTGGAGAACCTGAGCTTGGCCTTCACCAACGTCACCAGTGCCTGTGCCGAGCAGCTCATCAAGCTGCCGTCGCTCAAACAGCTCAACCTCTGGTCCACACAGGTATAAACAAGACAGAAAGTCAAGTAGCCACAGGAAGTCACACATACCAGCCACTGGCTCAGAAGATGTGCAGTATCTAAATGTTCAGTTGTCACCCTTTATGTCTCTCTGTCTTTATTCAGTTTGGGGACGCAGGGTTGAGGTTGCTGTCGGAGCATCTGGCCTGTCTTCAGGTTCTGAACCTGTGTGAGACTCCAGTCACTGATGCTGGTCTGCTGGCTCTCAGCTGTAAGGAAACACACACACCAAATCAATTGCATTGCTGCAGTATCGAAAAATAAAAAATAAGACTCAGACTTGAGTTGAAGGGAAGTTAACTGTAGCTGATTGTAAGTGTCTGCCTGTTTCAGCCATGAAGAGTCTGTGCAGTCTGAACATGAACAGCACCAAGCTCACAGCTGACACATATGAGGACCTCAAGGTAACAAGATGACTCACACCAACTTCAAATAGGTTATTGAAATGAAAATGGATATTGAGTCTCTATTGCAGCTCTCCAGCTAGACACAAAGACTGTGCTTGCAAATGATGTCATCTGTATTCACATTGTTGAAGTCTGCAAATGAATGAATGAGCTTGATTTATAAAACACCTTATGACTTAGATTCAGACATGGAGCATTTTGATGGGTCTGTAATTTCTGAGTGACTGTCCTCTGACCCCAAACGAACAATGTGCATTTTTTTGTCTGTTATTGAGGACTAGAAAACTAGACAGACAATTAACTGAGTTCTCATTCATTTATTACAGTTCAGTTTCTTATAATAAAGGGAACTTAAATTATATCTATTAAACTACTGAAAGGTGAACTAATCAGCGTTTTTATATCAACACTGGATGTGTAATGTAAAAGTATACAGAGACAACGACCACTGGCACTTCCTCTAACCTTTACTGAGAATTTGAATGTCTTTCAGCTCATCATTTTAGCTTTAGAGCTTCACTGTTGTGGTTCAGTGTCACTGCTCTCATTCACCTTGTAGTGATAGTGCGTCCACTGTGCTTTACCTACCCAGTAGGACAATGTGGACACAGTCAGAAACAGAGGGTGGACAGAACTGAGCATTTAGCAGCTAATGAACAGGATGTTTTTTTCAGAAGATGGTGGAGACCAAAACAGAGATAAAGAGCTAAAGGACAGGAAATACTGGCTTACATTTTTCTTTTATACAGTGGCTGTGGCCCAAGAGGTACTGCCCGATGGTTTGATTCCCAGCACCTCTAGGCCACATTTTAAAGTGTTCCATAATCAGTGTGAATGTTAGAAAAGCAGTAAATTAAAAACTGGTGGATAGATGCAGTCCATTTACAGCGTCTCTGCTGGGTGTTTAAATGGACCAATGTTTGTTAATATGTTAGCAATGTGTGGTTTACATCTTGTAAAGTGGCCAAATGTTCCACAGAAGGACGCCCCCATGATCCCTGTAATTCTGACCAGATGACATAAATCTTTCCAAAGAAGTATGTTTAGAATTATCAGGAAATTATTTTTGAGTGTTTCGATCATTTTTTTCGCAAACTCTGATGAGAAGGGAAATATGGAATTATTTCTTGGCTAACCAGAGCTGTGTGCATGACTGTGCACAGCATCCAAGTACCTCTTTGGCATCATCAGCCCACTAGATTACATTATTTTAACACAACAGATCTGAACTTTTCCTCCTGCTGACAGTCTGAGAAAGGTCTTAGAAATAAATGACACTTGGTGAGAGGGAAAGAAGATGATTTCTGTTAAATGTCTATGTTTCAAGGTGTTAATGCAGTTTCCCTTTGTCTCTTTTCCTGCAGGCCAAACTGCCCAACTTGAAAGATGTTGATGTTCGGTACACAGAGGCCTGGTGATCAACCAAAACTCACACACCCATCATGCATAGCCAGACACACACACAAACATATGCACACATAACATGAAACATACATAACATTAAAAATTGTGCGGTGATGTCATCTCCATCATCACCATCATTAAATGAGGAACTCTGACATCATCCCAGTGTGAGGATCACCTGATGGAACCAGAACAGCTCTGGCAAATATGAACGTTGTCGTCGGAGAGGAGATTTTGTCACCTTCAGGCGACATCACCACCTCCTGTAGTGATGTCATCACTAGGAAGGAACTGTCTGCATCAGCATCGCTTTTTTCTAAGTGGAAAATCTTTATGGACCTCATCGCTCCCCTTACTTCTGTACCCCAATGTTCCAAGGACCTTGTTTTTATCAATGTGATTAGAGGACATGCAAGGACCCACTATGTTGTGGCTGTACTGGGACCCTTTACTCTCTCTGCCTTTATCCTTCGCCCTGTGTTTGATATCTGGTCTCTCAGTTTCCATATTCAGTCTAAATCCAGCCCCCCAGCTGTCGACCCCCATCTCTGTGTGTCCGAGTCATGAAGAAACCCTGAATCAACCCCACTGCCCTCAGAGCCTTCCTCTTCTTGTCTCTCCTGCCCCCCATGCGACGAAGGCTGGATACAGCAGGTCACGTTCCAGTTCTTCTCCGACCTTATCCACGATGTAGCTCTCCAAACAGACGTGTTGAACTGTTGAACACCTCAGTCCTCACTCTTGTGCTCTTTGGCTTCAGTTTTTAGGGTCAAATTCTGGCTTTTTCAAAGTCTTTCATTGGGAAAATGAGGTGCTACCTCCAAGAAAAGAAGAGTTGCAAGACTGTGCCTATTCCTCATATAAAACGCGCTCACACACAAAAAGAAAAAAAAAAGGTTTTTATCAACTTGAATGAACATATTTTTCCAAACATCTGTGCTTTCATATATTGTGTGTTTCTATATAAAACATGAAGAAAATCCCCAGTACTGACATTTCAGAAATGTGTCGGACAGAAAGTTCAACAGTGATGGCAACAATTTTCATTTGTTTTCAGTGTACATACATGAAGATCTCCCATGACTATTTAATTGGACAGTTGTGTAGCAGTAGCTGGGTGGTCTGGGACTGCCTCATATTTATAAGTTGTATCCTTAAAACCTCCTTTACTGTGTCTCTCCTGGATTTTGTCCTGACTAATGAAGTACACTCACAGGCCCTGTTGTTTTGCAACATATAACACGAGAAGCCAACGAAGAGGGTGCCCAGACATGGATCTCTCTGCACCATGCCATGGTGGTAATGTAAACCTGTAGATTGGACTGTAGTAAATCTAAAGTGGACCTTTAAAATGAGACCCATCACCAGCTGAGAGTTGTATATTTTCATATCCTCTGCTATTTTTGGCTCTTTTGTACAGACGGTTGAATTGAAGACGGTTTTGAAAAGAAGAAAGGACACTTGCCAAACATCCTCATCAGATTTTGTCTTTGTTTTGTGATCTTGTTTCATCAAGCCAACATGTGCATTGGTTTTAGGACTGACTGTTGTAAGTGGAGCCTGCCTGTGGGGAGACACTGACACCACCTGTGTTCACGTCTCTGCCCCTGTGCTGAGGTCTGAATGAAGGATCACAGTGCCTCTAGTGGAGCTGTGGGCTGCCTATTGTTGTCTTTTTGTCTTTTTGTCACACCTCTTGTTTTAAATGGTTCTGCTGTAATGATATTACACCATACATGGGTGACATTTTTAGGCTGTACGGATAAATACTTCTCATAAGAACATGAGACGAAATTATTGTACATACTTTGACACAATGGGCTATAAGGGACAAACGTTTGGAAAAAGGCACCTTTCAGCCATATCTGCCCATCTACATTCCCTCAAAGTGTTGCCTGTTTATTGTGGCAATATTTCACATGATGTGGTAACTGCCCTGACACTGCAACTATGTCAGAATTTCTTTCCTCTCTATATGTGGTTTGGGTTGATTTGTCCTGTGTCGTGGCCCCATAAAACACAGGACAGGTCAGATTTCCCCCTTAATTTCAGTCAGCCTTGCTCTGACTGCATCCATCCATTTTATTTATTTGTATCAACCTCCAGAATCCTTCAGATGTTTGTTGATCAAGGCAGAGGCTGCAGTAGAAGACAGGATGCCGTCCACTATAAGATGCTTTGTTTCCTATTTATTGAGTGCCATGACAGTTTTCTGTTTGGCCTGTAGACTTGGTTTGTGTACGGCCATCTTTGGGTCTGGCTTTAGGACCTTGTACTCTCTTTCATATCCTGTATGATGTATATACAAGTGTATATAGTCGTCTCCTCCTTTCCTCTCTTTGAACCATTTTTGAATCCCTCCCATTTTTCTTATTTTTCATTTCTTTTCTGGATTTTTCTCGGCCTCCCATCATGGGCGGGCTGCTGTTGCCTTCATCTTAATGTGTGTGGTTGTTTTTTTCACACCAAGTGCACTGTAATCTAAAAAATGATGTTTTCAATGCATAATATCTTTTAAGTTTCTGACGTCTTTGTTTTGATTACTTTAATCAAACATTTGTTTCCTGTGTTCTTGTTTCGTTTTTTTTTTTTTTGCATGTATATGTTGCTGCATCATCTGGTATTTTTATTTTGTAATTTTGTTTTATAAAAAGTTTGAAATATAATAAAGGGTCTGATCACTATCTCACTGAGGTTAAGGACTGAAATGGAGAGAGGCCATCTAACTGTTTTCTGATTGGTTGTCACCAGGATCTACTCATGCCTGACACAGCCTGTTGGTCAAGGCATTTGGTCTCTGATTGATATTGATTAAATAATAAAAAAAAAAAAAGCCAATACCATACCAATACTGGTACTTTTAGACTGAAGCTGCCTCAAGCTGAGATTTCATTATTTAAGTTTTCATATCAAAAATGCAAATATTTCTTGTTTGTCCAAGAATTTTGTTCTAATCCTGCCACATCATCATAACGAAGGTGTACCGGCCATTATCGTTGTATAAAGTTAAAGTGGTATCAGTACATCAGGAAACTGATGTTTCAGTTTGACTTTAAAGCAGTTTTGTTTTGTACATGATGTTTTTTTTTCTCTTTAAGGAATAGTTCAACATTTTGGGAAACATGTACATTACTGTTTTTGAGAAATCATATGACAAGATTGATAACAATGTCATGTCTGTCAATTTAACATTAAGCTGCAGCTTATTTGAACACAAATACTGGAAACAGTTAGTCTGGCATGTTATATCTGATTTGATGAGCAAAAACTGAAGTGGAAGAAGTCACAACAAGACTTCAGGAAGTCATGGCATCAGCGAAGGAGTAGTCCGGCACATAAACCTCCTTTTTTTATCAAGTTCAAAATAGCTGATGGTTACTTTGCGGACAGAGCCAGGCTAGCATTTTACTCTATGTTAAGCTAAGCTGACTGGCAGCTAACGCACAGACATGACAGAGGTGTCGCTCTTTTCATTTAGAGCAAACAAAATGTCCAACTTTTCCTTGAAACCAGGTGGTAGTCTTGGGGAAAGCCTGTCACTGAGATGGTCCCATAGGTTTTAGGCCTTGATAAGCTGCCACTCGTCCAAACTGTGAGTGTGGGGACCAGCATGTTGAGGTTATAATGGAGTTTTTTTTTTTGTTGTTTTTTTTTTTTTTTCTACATAAACTGTAAAGAGTTTCTACCATGTCCAACTTGTGTGCGACTGTGCTCATGTCTTATGGAAGGATCAGGATCAGATGTGGCACAGCCTGACAAATCTGACAGACTGAAAAAAACAACTCTATTTCCCAAGATTCCTTGTAGTCACATCTTTTTTGGCAGCTGGAAAAGGAGCGCTCATCATGTTTCTCTCTCTTTTTCAGTCTTTCTCTGCATTGATCTGCTTCTCCTGCTGGGTTATTATTATTGCTGCTGCTGCTGCTCTGTGGCTGTTGTAATAAAACTACAAAAGATCTTCAACAGGAAAAATAACAACTATGATGTTAAATAATTTCAATCAAAAATAAATTGTCTGTGAATATGTTTCAGCTGTGTGTGACATGTGTTCTTCTTTACTCCTTACAATACCAATGGTGGAAATATACAAGAAAATGTGAGTAAAACATTAATGTAAATGTAAAATAACGACATGTAGGACACATGTAACAGGAATTATTGCAGTTCTGTACAGTAAAACTGCATCCAGCAAACTTAAGTTTATTTTTTTATTTGTAACATACTTTACAGTAAAAGGTGCAAGTAATGTAAAAAGCATCATATTTTTTTGCACAGTAAGTGCAAAATGGTGAATACCATTGAAATTGTAATCATAATACAAATGGGTCATTGCGTGTATTTCTTCTTTCTGTGCAAAGCATATGTATGTCAGTACTAATACAAAGGCTTTTGGCTTGACCCTAACAGTGGAGGCCAGTCATATAATGTGCAACGTCACTGACTGATCGACCATATTGGTCAGCTGAGTGACTGGTTTCCCCAGTGGTTGTTGCTGCCACTAGATAGACATCTGTATTTAAATATTGTACGTGAGCACAGAGAGGTAACGTCACCACTGAAGCTCGGTCTTCTTACTAAACTTGTGTAGTTAAATGGGTCAAAGTCATAAGGGGCAGCCCAGTGCCCTACTTTAATAAGAGGTGGGGCAGTGGGAAGTGGGTAGTTTGCGCTCATTGTGGTGCATTGACTTCCGCTGCCAACTCACTCTGTTGCCATGCAGCACCTGTTGCTTAAGTCACTTTTGCAAGTGAAGACAGAGTGTTGTCCTTGCATAAGGCTCACAGTTATATCACTCAGAGTGGATTATAGCTGAAAAACATTGGGGAATGCCTGTATTAACTGTTCATATCACCCATGTGACAGGTGATTGGTTTTAATGTTCTGTACAATATATAAGCTGCTCCCAGGATTCCACTCTCCTCCTCACCTCAGTGGTTGTCCGCAGGAGCCAATCTCCCTGTTTTGGGTGACACAGCAATTTATGCTCCTGTTACCACTGGAAACACCTTGATCTTCACCTTCTACATCTGTTCCTGTTGTTTCTTCAGCCCCTGATGTTGCATCTTACACCCTGCTGCTATGTCTTGTAGTAGGTGTAGGTGTACCCACTAAAGACATGAGTGTAGTTACTAAACTTATGAAAGAAAGGTGAAATAGAGCCATAGGTTATACTTACACCAAGCAAACTTTATTGACTGGAATCATTAGAGGGTCACAGAGGAATCACAGGAAAGCCACAAGCATCAGCTTGCTTTCTTGAAATGCCTTCGAATTAAATACACGAAATGATCTTGTTACGCTGGATTAAGACTCTGCTTCCATTAATCTGACGTCATTTTCAAGGATACAATGTAAACCACACTGATAAAACAATGTCACTGGTAAAACTACAAAGCATAAACAAACTCTTCCACATCATCAGACTCACAGGAGCCTGTGTGCTCCACTCCATCAGTTTTTTTTTCTTTGTTTTCACATTCATTAATATTTGAAATGAGACTTAAAAAAAACTCAAGCTCCCTGACAGATGAACAAACTTCTGCCCTGCATGAAATGGTCAAACTGTTCAACTGTTATCGCAGTCAGCGAACACTCATCTGTAAGTGAAAATAAATACCATCAGAACATCAGTGTTGCAGTTTGATTACAGATTGAATGCATATTTATTAAGCACTACATTGGATGTCTATGGGGATGCCTCTACCTGCCTCAACCAGTTCAGGGTATTAGTTTCCCAGAAGGCTGTTGAAGAAGGCGCCCTGACAATAACATTAACATGTTCAATGTTTCCATATTTCAGAAAATGTTGACACCAAATTTTTTAAAAAGTTAAATAAATAGGAAGCTATCTGGGGGAACAGTAGCTTCTTTAAATTTCTGGTATAAAATTAAAATTTTGAATGTCACAAGGGGAAAACTCTGAACTGTTCAGATAACAAATCCTTCCCAGAGAGAGCTGAGGTTCTGCTGAGTCCTCAGGAGTAGAATTTACTGTTGTTTATCTTCTTTTCCTTTGTCCTAGGGCACAACAAAAACACAGTGGAAATGATCAGAATAATATGAACACCCGTCTCCTCTGCACACTGCAAATTTGAGGCATACCTGTTTTTGTCGCTGGTGCTGTACTCTCTCGTGAGGCTGTTGTGTTGGCGAGGAACAGCTGCGCGCTGTATGTTGGCATGGGTGTCGTACAGGAAAGGTTCACTGCTGACCTCAGCTTGTTTTTTCCTCAGCTGGCTTGAGGACGAGTACAGCTCCTCCTCTTCTTTCTGAGTGACGAGAGTCATGTGATCAGAACAAGTGAAGTACTGCACACTGACATACACAGTCTGTAAAGCAACACTGATGTTCTCTCTCTCTGTGTGAGAGTGTGTGTGTCCGCGTGTCCTCACCCCAGCTTGTTGTACGTTGATGTAGACCAGTAGGGATGCTAACTCTATGTTTTCACTGTAGCCGTTCTTCAGAGGAACAGAGCGAAAGCCTGTTAAATTGATAAAAAAAACACACTGAATCCACTGTGCGCACACACTTTGAACCAGTCAAATCAAACAACAAAGTTAAAGGTCCACACTGGTGTTTGAGTGTTGCAACCCATTTATTCTCCTGCTTGAAGAGAACAGAGCTGCCCCCACTGATGACCAGTTCATCCCAATATTCGTGCACTTTATTGTGACCCTGCTACACTTAAGTATCCATCAGGTACAGTACAGGTCTCCAGTATATATTGCCACTGTCTCTCTGCTGGAATACCCTCCTGCTGCAGGGCTGTCAGCAACTTTGTGGTAATTTGACTGGACACAAATTAAATTAGTAACATGTCATCTTGGGTCTTTATCACATACTCAAAGTGAAGCTTTGTGATGTCTTATTGGACTTCATGTCCCCAGGTCTTGTCTCATAGGCCACACACGGGCTGTCCTGACCCTGTGATAGGTGTTGGGGCAGTATGCAAACAGTACAATAGGGAGCTCTGCACATGCTTCAGTGATTATACTACCAAATACATTTATAAAACCATGGTATATACTTTTATTTACAGATGACAGATGTCTAATTGTATTTGCTAATAAAGTCAAAACTAAGGAGGTGTGTTGCAGCAGTGGTGACCACAAGTAATTACATTTACTCTGGTGCAATGAATATCTTAGTGCACTATATTAACGAGAACAATACAACTCATTATAAGCAGGTTAATGTTAAATTAGTGGTCTCAAACCTTATGGCTGGAACTAATCAGATCCTTTGTCACATGTCACAAGTTTCACATGTATAGTAGTTGTTAGAAGAGACATTTCCCTTCTAAAGTGCAGAGTCCACATTTGCATGTCTCTGGTGTTATGTATGTGTTTTTTATTGCTGTTGTTGTTTTTTATTGTTTACTTCCAATGTCATGTTGGTGCAGCTGTATTTTTACCAATCCAAGTTTCTCCTAAGGGAGACAAATAAAGTGACCTTGACACACCAGGGAGACAAGTTTTAACAGAAGTTTTAAAAGCAGACCCGATGTTTACTGAGATGAAGTTTCTTTTCAATCTGTAGTGAAAGCCACATGATGGGTACAGTAGCGTGAAAGTCTTTAGACTGTGTGAATGAATAACCTGACTAAAGACTAGAGCTGAAAAACAATAACCTAAGTTATAAGTAAGTGAAAAGGGAA
>OMNW01034996.1:0-12763 GCA_900303245.1 Selene dorsalis | reverse complement strand
ATTTGTGTTAACATTTTTAAAATGTGGGTATCAGAGGCTGTGATTCAGTTGGTAAAAACACCTAAATCATTGTCATTATACACTTCTTCCTCATTAAATATGTTGTATTTGTTATCATACCTGTCACTGTTCCTTTCTTTTGTGCCTGGAATTAAATGTGGTTAAAAGTTATAGTGAGTCAGGACTTGTTCACTTCACCATCTCCAGACCCGAGTGCTGCAGGTCCAGCCTCCTCCTCCAGGGGGCAGACCATTCAAAAAGACACAACACGGTAAGTGCAGAGTAATTCATTGTCAAATAGCAAAAAAAAAAAAAAAACAATACAACAGCCACACACTACAAAGAGAACAGTGGTTTAAATAATGCACACACACCTTCCCAGAAACCCCTTCACCGCTGACTCTTAGGTCACATGTTGGTGTGCGATGACACAAACACACACTCACTCACATCTGAGCATTATCTATAGAAAACAACCATACAGAACTTCAAGCAGTTCAACATTGCATTGTTGTTACTGAGCATGACCACAACCTCACCCACACACCAGCACACACAAACCAATCAATCATCAATAAATCCATTCCACGTGCTCTATTGCTTTACACTGACTCGTCTGCTGGTCGGTAGAAACATGCGGTGCAGGAGCGACAGCAGACAAGTTTGTTTCAAAAAAAAAAAGACTCCTCCATAGAAAAAAGCTCCACCGTGTGCTTTAACTACAACATGTTACAATGTGCTGAGCTTCATCTACACACTACCTGAATACACTGAGTTTATATGACAGAGACAAAACCTTCAGACGGAACTGTGACGTATGGAGGCCCATTCCTGCCAGAAAAAGAGGAAATGAATGAATACGTTAAAGGAGGGATATAAAAACAACAAAAAGATTTTAAAAAGTCACAATCAGAACTTTTTTTTTTCTTTTTTTTTTTAGAAATTCCATATTTAAGTCAATATTGAGCATGTGTTATACATAAACTAATGTAATGTAAAGTACGGTTTGAGTCTAAATAATTTCTTTATGAAAATATCGATGAACCATAAACACAAATTCTGTCAAAGTTCTGATGCGAGTCTGAAGTCTGACTCTAAATATGTCAAATGATACGATGTTATCATTCTCAACTTAAATTTAGACCAATAGAGCTAATTTACTGTACAAAACGAAATTTCAAACAAATCTTAATTATTAAACTTAATATGCCAATATTGTAATAATAAATCACAATTTCAACATCTGTTCCTTTACTGTCAACCTTTTTTTTTGTTCCTGCGGAAATGGGCTTCCACAGTTCTACGTCACACGCAAAGATAAGAAATAAAAGGTTCAGGCTACATTCACACAAACAGCATTTTGGAATTATTGTGGCAAAAAAGAAAAAAAAAATCTCTGTGACTCGGTAAAACTTAATTTACATTCATTTTAAAATGACAGCATTTTGGATATTGTGTTCACTGGAAATCTTTTAGCCCTGTGCTTCCACACTGGATCACACTGCTGCGTCGTGGAGTTAAACTTCATGATACAGAGTGAGTGTCTGAGGACAAAATAAAATAAACACACACACACACACACACACAGAGGGACAACAAAGTAATGCTAAAAGCTGAAATTATCCTCAAAACATCCTGACCTCAGGAATGAACCACCACACTGTTCCACATAACGCACACACATAAATCAATGGTCTCTTGAATTTATCAACCAAACCAATCCAACGTGTTGTGACAATTTAAACAAAAAAACCCATCAGAATTGAAACAAAGTTTTGTCCCTGTCCATCATGTGTGGCCTTTTATGTCTGTTATTAAATGATTATTCATTCCCACAAGACGCCACATCACATTTAGACTCAAACTGAAATTAAAACAACTGCGCTGCAGCACATCTTACCCTGCTCTCCTTGGTAACTCAACAGACAAAATATGTTTTTATGAGGAACAATTATCTACACCAGGTTCTCAGCTCTTTAGCTGGAACAAGCTAATTAGTTGAGCCGTCCACAGAGCAGTGAGAGGCTGTTTACCAAGTCTATACACTGCTGGTCCACCTGATGTCTACAGCTGCTGGGACAGCATTGGTTTAAGTCTGAATGTGAAGGCATTATTGTTAAGTGTGGGAGATAGTGACCTCCATCTGTTGCACCCACAACTCCACATCTTTCCAGTCTAATAAAAACACCCAATCCAAACACAAACAGCCGGAGGCCGGCCCAAACATCACATTAAGGTGCTGAACTCAAGTGGGTCATTGAGAAAATGTAACAAGACTCTTGTGTGTGTTCCACAAAAAAAGCATCATTCGCATATATTCACGCTTTCGACGAGCAAAGCTGCTAATTTCAGTCTATAAAAGGACAACTGTACGATACAAGATGAGACGCGATGGAGAGATCAAGCAGAAACATTCAGCTCTCAGTCTTTGGTTAGGTCATCTGAAGAGGCCAGCAGCACTGCAGAGAAGCCTCACAGTGAGCTCGCTTAGGAAATGACAGGAAAACATTTGGACAGAATCCCTGAAGAGCACCTGATTCACTTCAAGTGACAACTTAATGCAAAGTTTGAGTTGATAAGTCAACATGAAACGGTGAGAGGAGTGGATGTCCTGGGTAGGTCCACGGACTGGTGCTGGTTTGTAGAGAGGGAATGTAGATGATGCTGGCATCAGGAGTGAAGATGTCCCACCGTGGACAATCACAACCACTTTAATCCCAGTTCAGTTCTGAAGTAGAAAGGTACCCTCGGAGGTGTCAGAGAAAGTGAAGACCTGCAGAAGTGAAGGCAGCAGTTCCTATGGTGGAAAGCAACGGATGAAAAAAAATGAAGCCCCTTTATTATTTGCAAAGTCCTGCGTGATAAGAATCCTCATCAGTCAGGCAGGAGAGAACAGGTGGCGTTCTCCGTTCAGGGCTGAAGTTCTTCAGACAGCAGGGGTTTGGACGACTCGTTCAGGTTTCATGGTGCTGTTGCATAGAAGCCAGTCTACAGGCGCTCATCTCTTCCCAGACTTCATGTAGGACGGTATCGCTCCCCGGGCGGTCAGGCCTTCAAAGCGTTTGTAGGTGTAGTTGATGAAGACCCAGTCCTTGTTCTTCAGGTCGGCCTCAGTGTGGTTGGACACCTGGGTGGCTGGAGGAGGAGGACGAGAGGAAGAAGACGGGTTTTTAAGTATTTCACAGCTGAGGCACAAAACATGGGAGGTGTTGATCGAAGGTGGGTGGGGTACCTGTTGGGGTGAGGATATCTGAGTCAGGGAACTCATCAAAGTTGGAGGTGTCGTCGATGCTTTTTATCTCGATGGGGATGGCAGCAGGTCTCTCCCTGGACAACACATCAGTCATGTTACACAAAACACTGTCTGAGCCAACACGTCAGCCTGACAGCAGAGGGGTGCTCCATGAAGAGAGCCGTGTGGGTTCAGTGAGCTCATGTACTGAACCAGGATTTAGCCATGTGGATATTAGAGACTACGTGTAAAGCAGTGACAACCAGAGGAGGTGCAGCAGAAGCTTCAGCAACGTTCAAGTATTAGTGAGATCACTGATTTCAGTCTTTAAAGGTCACTTGAGTTTTTCCAAATGTAACTTATCGCACAATATATTTACTCTTAAGAACTGAGTTCTGTCTCACCATCTGACAGAATGTAGACATAGCACTTTTGTATCTGTTCATCATGTTCTGTTGACTGACCTGGGTCCACCGTCAGTAACGAGACCAAAACAAATATGACCATGTTACTACATCTTGGCCGTCCGTACCTGATATGGTCGTAGTCCACCCCCTCAAAGAAAGGGTTGGACTTGATCTCCTCCACTCCTGCTGCCCCGATCCTGTGCTCCTCCTCACAGCAGAACCTGTAGAACCACAAAACAAAGCAACACACCCACTGTGAGTGAGGACACACAGTGATATCAGTAGCAGCTGTGTGACCTCCATGTGAGAGTGATGTGTTCGTGCCTGAGGATGAGGTCTTTGGCCTTCTCTGAGATGGGAACTTCTGGAGGAAAGATGAGCGTCTCCCGCCAGTTCATCACCTTCCTGTACGTCTCCTGAGGGGTCTCCGAGCAGAAGGGAGGGTAACCTGCACCAAGCAAAGACCAACCACTGTTTAAACCACATTGGTCCGGTCCAGACTGGTCTGGTCTGAAGTCCTGTCATGTCTCTTGAGTTATTACCTATCAGCATCTCATACATGATGACGCCCAGGCTCCACCAGTCGCAGAGTTTGTTGTAGCCGTTCTGCATGAAGACCTCTGGAGCGATGTAGTCTGGGGTTCCCACTGTGGAGAAGGCCTGACAGGGAGGGAGCAACATGAAGTTAATAATGACACTTTAACATGACAGAGATATTTAAATCTTGAAATCATGTTTGAGTTTTTAGAGTTTATTCATTTTGTTTAAATAATTTGCACTCTACAGCTACTCTACAGCAGGGAGGGACAACTCATTCCACAAAGGGCCCCCGTGGCTGCAGGTTTTTGTTCCAACCAATCAGGAGCACACACTTTGACCAATCAACAGTCTGAAGGTTGAACGAAAACCTGCAGCCATGGTGGCCCTTTGTGGAATGAGTTGCCCATCCCTGCTCTTCAGGGAGGTTTTGGTTAGTTTTCAATAAATGAAATACAGTCTAATACTAAAACAAGTCAGGAAAACACAGTATCTGATCAAAGTTGATGAATATGACAGGTGCAACAGGTGTGTTTCTGCCCATATTATATGCATTAAATTGTAATAATTGGCTGATTTCTTGCATCATGGACCTACCAGCTGCCTCCTGTTCCTCTTCCAGGTCTCTGCTTTCCTCTTGGAGTTCATGTTCTGGAAAGCTGTGGAGGCAGGACGGCTCAGCATTAACAGATCATGATGAAACAGCAGGGTGAATCTCAAGCAGTAAAGAAACACTGCTGGTTTTACAGCAATCTATTATCAGAGATGACAGATTGATCCTTTAGTAAAATGAGTCATAAACCATGAATAAATGTGAGCGACCTCTGTTGCATGCACAGCGCAATGGAAATGGAAATAGAAATAAATGGAAAGGGTTGCCTGACTTTGCTTACTGAGGTCACTGGGCAGGCTGTGGTTCAGGTTTTTGTAGAACTCAGTGCGGTGAGCCCTCTTCAGCCCGGTGCACAGACCAAAGTCCGACAGCTTCACGTGCCCCTGGAAACACAAGACACACTCTTCTAACTACTGAAGCCTGTGGCACAGTACAGGCCTATGCTGCACATAAGAACTCAAGCGTTTGGACAATGTTAAGATCCTGTTCTATAGTTGGTCTAATAAAAACTCAAACTGGCCAGAAGCCCCATGATGCAGCAGGATTTTAAACACAGCTCACCCTGGAGTCCAGCAGCAGGTTGTCTGGTTTGATGTCCCGATGGATGAAGCCCAGCTGATGGATGGAGTCGATGGCCAGCACCGTCTCCGCGATGTAGAACTGAGTGGCCTCCTCTGTCAGAGTGTCTTTCTTCATCAGCAGGGTCATCATGTCTCCTGCAGCACAACAAAAACCACAGTCAGAGATAATGGAGCTTTCTGGAACTGTAGCTGGATCGCCTGCTGAGCCGGGGACGATCTTCTTGTCTCATCAAATACTGCGCTGTGGGGTTAGAGGGTCGTACCTCCAGGCAGGAACTCCATGATGAGGTAGAGGTTCATCTTATCCTGGAAGCTGTAGAACATTTTAACCACCCACAGGCTGTCCGCCTCCACCAGGATATCCCGCTCAGCACGGATATGACCCACCTGAGAGACAGAGACATGGTCAAAGATGTTCAACAGCATCACTCCAGCTAGATGCATTAACATCTCTCAAGACTAAACATACAGCAGAGGCTATATAAAATCTCATCTTCTGTCAGTTACGCAAAATGGAACACAGCAGCATACCTTTTTGTGGAAAAACTAGTATATACATCTTTTTGTCATGTGTATAATACTAATTTGAATCTGATTTAAATGCTGCTTTGATTTTTTATTTAATTGTCCACATTTTCTTATTTTTGTCATTTCTGATAATCTTGTAAGTTACTATTATTTCCACAGTTATTGTAATTATTTTATGTGGCTGGTTTTGTTTTTGCTGTTTTATTGATGAAGTGTGATTTTAATAACTCTTTTATTTGTTGTTTGTTTGTGTGTGGACCGCAAAGAGACCAGCAGCCGCTGTGTGGAAGCTGATGAGGATCAGTATAAAGAAGGACATTTATGTGTGTGTGTTGCGCTGCCTCACCTGCTCTTTCTCCAGCATGTCGGCTTTACGGAGGATCTTCATGGCATAGACGTGACCAGTGTCTTTCTTCTGCACCAGACGAACCTGGAGGCAAACACAACATGGATCATGCAACCTGGCACAGGCTCAATCTGAAGTAGTACTGAAGTACAGTCATGGTGGATTTCAGGTTCAAATAAACTTCAGTGAGGAAGAGCTCCTCTGCTTTAATATAGTGAGAGAAACTTTACAACCTTTATTATCATCAAGAAAGAAAGAAGTGCACTCCTGGGAACACACTTGCACACAGGACTTATGTTCTAGGTTTATAAGGTAAAAAGTCTTCACCTCTCCAAAAGCTCCTCGGCCAATCACCTTCAAGGACTCAAAGTCCTCCAGACCCAGTCTGGTCCTTTTCAGACGCAGAAACTCTGTCTCTTTCCTTGCATGCTGGGAACGCCGAATACGTTTCTGCAGAGCACAAATCCCACATTAAAAAAACAAACAAAAAAAACACACACACACACACAATTCTGCGAGATACACACTTGCAACCTTACATCATCCACAACTGTACATTTTCAAAACATTAGATCCACTTCTTTACAGTCTGCCTTGCAGCTCACAGTTTCATCCCCAAAACATATTGAACTGTGATTGATGTCATGTTTCATGTCATGTTTTCACTGTACTAAAATATTCAGGAGACTCCCATGCAGAGCTGTCCCTGACTACACTTCATTCATTTTCATTTCTGAGTCATGCCAGTGTAGCCCATCTCACACAGGATTACAAGAAACCACCACAATTCAGAACACGTGTCATCTTCTGGTTTTACAAATAGCAGCAAAGAAGGATGCATCACCAGAAAAGAAAATATGTCAAATAAACAGTACATTCTACTAGCTTGTTTTCCCATCTCTCATGCTTTCTCCAGGCAACTTCACCTTTGTGCATTATCCATGTGCAATAAATCAATATCTGCTCATTATCTATGTTGTCTTCTCAGGTTACTGTGTGGCTGTATTTTACCCCAAACAAACTTCTAAGTGTTTCACACCATGTTGTGCATCAGACTCTCAAAGAAAACGATTACCTAAACGGGTGGACAGATGCATTATGGGTGATAATATTCAGCTCTGTCTGCTATCTAGCCACTTGGGAAGTGTAACAGACAAGAGTTAACAAAGTTTCATGAGTTCTTCCACATGTGTAAAGTGGGCGACACTGGATGGGTGACAGTTAATATAGATGTTTACTCTTCACTCAAACATCAGGCTCCTCTCAGCTCTGCTCCATGAGCTCAAAATCCTGACACAATGCTGTGACACAACTGAAAACCTCAGCTCCTTTGAGTGAATTTTCCATTACTGCAACATTGCACACTGAGAAAACACCACAGATGTGTATTTGTCACTCACTTCTTCATCAGCCAAGCCCTCCTGATCCATCACTTTCTCCAGCTTCTGCTGCCTGAAAAGACAATTTGAATTTCACTAGTAACTCTGTCACTGAACGTTGTCTGAATATCTCATAACATGTGCTACACAACTGACAACAACTGTTCATGTGATTTTGCTTAAAACTACGGAAAAGAACGAAAAGAAAAGAAAAATAGAACCCAACCTCCAAAATAATCAGGAGAGTGGTGAATATACAGTGATGTTACAACAGGAAGTAGTCTTCCCTCAAATGAACCCTGACATAAACAACACCTTTCACATGAAAAACATGGTTATCTGATCATGTGTGTAGCAGAAGAACCAAATCATCTTTCAGTTTCCGTATGAATTTCATGTCGAACAAAGAATACAACACCAAAGTCAGTGTAGAAAAGCTGAAGTGAAATTTTCATGACTGCATCTGAGACTTGGGTGTGTTTAGTTACCTCATCTCTCTCTCCTCATGCTGGGCAATGAGGTTGCTGTAGAAGTTCTCCAGGGTCACTTTGGCCATGGTGACCCGCTCCTTTGTGTGGTTACTCATGGAGGAGCACGAGCTCTGGCCGGTCATCGCCATGCTTTACCTGAAAATAGTGAGTGAGAACATCGTACAAGTTACAACTTACAGTTGTCGGCCCACATGAGTGGAAATCAAACTCAGATTTACTCTGAGGGCTAAATGAACATGGGTCCATTTAGGCTGCTGAGCAAAAAACACAACAAGGAAACAGTTGGATGGGATAATGTAGGAAGCAGAGTGCAAATTACATTAAAATGCACCTTGTTGTTATACCAACATCAGATATTTCAGCATTGAGTCCTAATTGCATTGAGTCGAATTCTGGAGCTGTGAAATAACAGAAGATAAAGAGGAAGGAAAGCTGCTGGGCTGCCTCTGCTGCCTGAGCAGAGCCACGTTTATTAACACTGTCACAGCGCAGTTATGAAGAAACCGTGAGGAAATCTATTTTGTGCAAGCAATGACGTTCGAGTCTTTCTGTGACCAGGATGGGGTTCTGAGAAAAGATTAACTCAAATGTGTCTGGACCTTCACTTTGCAGTGGGGGCTGAAAAAAAGGGAAAATGAAAAGCTACTGTAACCTAAGGGACTTTGTACCTGCAGCCTGTGTGGTCTAACGAGTAACTGCTCTAAGTTTCACTTTCATTACACAATAATTTGGTGGGAGAGTGAGGACTCCATTATGAGCTCAAATGAAGTACACCTGTCACTGCACAAACAAAACCAAAGGAAGATGGTGCTTTTGATTTCACCCTTTTCCCAGGTAGCAGTGAAGACGGTCTGTAGAACAAGTGGAGTAACTGTACCCACCCAAAAAAGGAGAAGAGAGAAAGTGATAAAAATCCAGCTCTGGACCTATCTACTTGGTCCTACTTCAGCCCACTAGTCTTTGTCCGGATCGTCTCTGTGGCCAGTCCCACAGCATCTAGCTCCAAACCAACAGCCGGTCGACATCATTTCTTCTTCATCAAAAAGTAACAAAATCTGCCGACTTAGTAACACCACTGGGTGTTTTACTCTGCCTCCACCATCGCACTTGGATTTTCAAGGTCAACTGAGGATTCCTCCATTTGCTTCTTACTTTGGACGGTACACAGACTGATGGCAGGGGACATCTTACCAACACCACTGCCTGATATCAACACATATGATTTATTGTCTGCTTGAAAACAATAATAAAAACATTTTTCCTGGTGGCATCTTCCATAAAATGTGCAAAGCTTACTATATTCTTCTTTGGTTTCATGTGTGCATGTGTAGAATAGATCTGTATATTAGTGGTGTTTACACAAAAGCACTGTGAAAAAATGAACGTCTCCACAGCCTTCCAGCTATGTGTACATTTGCCAGCAGGTACAATGCCAGAAAGTGTGTGAGTTTTGACCTAGTTTTACAGCTCAGTGTTAAACTGAGCTGAACTAAGCAGAGTCCACTCTAAGCACAGGTGATCTCTTTGGCTGTATTATAACACTGTATGTGTAGGGGAGAAGAAAAGAGATACAGAGCTGAAACCAGTTGATTCTCAGCAGATCATAAATCACCTGTGACCAGATCCAGACATATCCTAGGTTTGGACCCGGTCTAAGCGAATGAGTAGGTAGTTTCAAACATCACTGTACTACAAGTTACTTATAATAACACAGCTGTACACCATATAAGATGAGGTCACCGTAAATGATGTCATCTGTGACATTACAAAAAGTTCCTTTGTGAGTCTGTAAATAGAAACCAACTCCCATCGGGCACATTTATACTGGTGACTGCAATTTTACCTTGACATCATGTCTGTGGTGTGTTGTCCTTTGTTAGCAGTGGATGATTGTGAAATATGTGGTAAGACTGATACAAAACAGTGCAGAGCAGCTTCAAACTAAGCATCTGAAAAGCAGCCGTTTTAATTGAAAAGGCCATTACATGTGATTGGATGAGGGGATACTGTCAAAAACAGAGAGCAGCAACCTTTTAATTATTGATGAACATATAGCTGATGTGTCTGGCATTTGGAGAAATGTTACGCTACGTTTTCAAAGAATTAAACAACCATCGTTATTGTCGTGTTGTTCTCCAAAAGTGAAAATAAACAAGATACACAGTGTAGACGGTCACTTACTAAACACGATTGATTGACTTTTCTCAAGTTTTAGTGAGCTGTTGTCAAAAACTGGCTCGCCCTGTCACTGTCAACAACACGTAGTCTGAAAAGTTGTTCGTTTCGGCTGCAACGTAGCCATCCATGCCATCAATTATCTACAGAGAAAAAGACTGTGTCTGGATAACACTTTCACTGTATACTTAGTGTATTGTAACGTAATATTAGTTTAGTTATACTTACAGTGTTAAGTTTGTGTAGTTTCCGTTAACCTAAAGCCTCAAAAATAAAAACTTTAACCCGCTAACATTAGTTAGCTTGCTAGTTAGCTATTAAAGTTCCTGGATGCGTAAAGTAATCAAAGAAAGTATGCATGACACCGGAAACTTCTTTCAGAATAAAAGTAGTCCTTTCAGGGAACGCCGTTTCCCCCCTTCTTCACTACCGTGAATTTTATTTTGAAGGCTTTCATCGGAAGTTCTCGATTCTATTTTTACAAACTTGACAACCCGAAGTTAACCAACCAGATAGCGAAGGGAAAGTTAGCTAGTCAACGTTAGCTACTTATCTGCTAAAATACCTTGAGTCGGTTATTTCGAAAGTCCACAGTGTAACACAGATCGCGTTGTCGGCTCAGTTACTAGGGTCATTATCTAAAGAAACCGTCCAACTTAATGTCTTTTGACCTTTCTATTTTGTATTTCTGTAGTTGGTCTTTGTTCGCTTACCTTGGTCGAAGGTGCGGTGTCTACCGTCTCTTCCTCTGCGTTAGCCACAGTTGCGTCATCGTCAATTAGAGCTCAGCAGGACACCTAGTGGTCGAACTGTCAGGTGGTCTTCTTGTTGAGTTTCCGGTACACCAGAGGCCTCGCGGCTCACGCGGCCCACGCTGCGTCCCACTGTGTTTGTGATGAGTAAGCTCTTCATTGTATCACACTTAATGCCCAGATGTGCAGCGTACTGACTTTATCTTCCTTCAGCGTCACATTTATATTTTATTAGTAGCCGTTTCACAGTTGGTTGTGTTGCAGGTTCCACACATCCCACCTTCATGGCAGGCCCACGACAGTCCACAGTTCCCCAGTCCCAGCCTTCACATAACCTTTTGTCTTCTTCCTCTTGGGATAACAATGTCCTTTGTTAACACTGCACTGTACAGCAAAGTGATGAGGCCACTTCCTTTCATTTCCCTCTCTTTCTGATTATATGGGATAAATTTGGAGGGATTCAAAAATGAAACGAAATTGTTATTCAGGGAGTTGTCAGATTGGGGCTTCTCTTTTAGATCTGTTTATTCACTTGAAAGGAAATTTTTACATATTCCTAGGGCAATTTTAGAATATCTTCACTCAGCTGGTCTTATGGAATAACTAGCATTGCACTTCATTGGACAGCCTGCTCGAAATCCATTTGACAGAAGAAGCCAGGCAAATTTTTGGCAGGTCAGCTCCCATCCACTTGGAGATGTCCTGTGTCAGCCAAAGACCTTGTGTGCCTGGTTCTTAAATTATCAGAAACCAACACACAAACAAACAGAAGTCAGCAGAACTCTCAACTCCCATCTTTCATTTTAATCCTTCTTGTTGCTATACAACTGTCCATTTTTATAATGCAGGTTTTGCCAAGGATGTAGTCTGGGTCTAACCACAAGGAAAAAAAAAAAAAAACTATGAAAGGAGTCTTTCAACATTTTAATCTTTTTTGCCATTTTACAACATTTTTAACAATATTTCTACACAGTGTATATATGCATATGTTCTAAAATCAATCACATCTTTTCACCAAAATTGTACCATTTTGCCAGGCCCTTGCAATACCCTCACAGCCCACCAGTGGGCCCCAGCCCACAGCTTAGAAACCACTCATACATCCTCTGGAGGAGAACTGGATTGCTCAGCCACATTTCCTACATTTTTGTTGATTAAAGGGATTTTGGTTACTTGTCAGTCACAAATAAATTAACAGAGTGGTAATCAGAAGTAATGAAAAGAAACATGGACAGAGATGTGGATAGAAACCAACACAGGTAAGAGGCGACCAGTCACCTAAACATCAGGAGACTGCACGTAGACTTAAAAAACTAGTCTTTATTTGAAATGATTTTCCTGCTCATCAGCGACACACTTTGGCCACAGGCTGAGGACCAACACGTGGACCAACAACTGAAGTCTGTCAATCTACCAGTGTTTCACAGAGTAGCAGCAAGATAGCCATACAGTAATTCACACATTGCTACACACATATTTAAAACCAAACTGACACAGGACATAAAATACACAACATTCACATCTTGTCCTATGCACACCTTTATATACACCCACAGTCCCTGAGAGCTAGTGTTTCTTTTTCTTTTCCCTTTTCTTCTTCTCTTGGTATTCAAGAATCTTTTTCTGAAATATTCCTGCAGGCAGAGGACAGAAACATCAATCAGTACAAAATACACACACACAATAATTTCAACAAGAGCCCAAGGTACAACATTCACTAAT
>OMNW01034995.1:16418-27683 GCA_900303245.1 Selene dorsalis | reverse complement strand
GCACAACTTTTAAATCTGCCTCTGTGTCACACATTAGCAATGAAAATAGCAAATAGGACATTTCTGACTTCAGTGTGAATGCTTAGACACAAACAGGATGTGACCATGAGCTGTCTTTAGCCTCCTGATGAGTTGCAGGGCATTCTTGACCTCCCTGGCTCACACGAGCAGACAGCAGTGAGCTCATGGGGTATAAATAACATTGTGGGAGGGTTGTAGTGGACTGCTGGGGTATTTAAGGGGGAGAGTTGTGTGTAACGTCCCAGACTACTAGACAGAACACCAACGAGAAGAAGGAGCTCTGGAAATTGTCAGCTCTCAGTCTTCACTTGGAGCCTAAAGATCTGAGAATCTGCAACCAACAAACTACGAGACCACAGCGCTTGGAGGTTGACTTATAAACGAAGCAACGTTTTTGTCTTTTCGACGCTGATATGATGTCCCAGCACGCCTTGACCAGCCTGTTTGGCGATGACCCTTTCTTCAGCCACGAACGGCTGCTGTGGCCCCTCAATCACAGGGCCCTCTCCTCGCTGCAGCAGAACTTCTTCAACCAGAGAGCCAAACTGGCCGACAGCCTCCTGAGGGAGCTCCACGACGAGCACCCCCTGCTCACATTTAACCGGCTGCCCCTCCTTTCCTCCACTTTGGCAGGGTATGTACAGTAGCTGTGTATCCCATTAATAGGCATCGAGTGCTATAATCAGGGGATGAGTTAATGAACGTGATGAAGCTGAATCTGATCTGGATTTCGGTTGTGTTTCAGGCTGAGTGATGGTAAAGAGCAGCAGGGAGACACCCCCACCGTGGAAGTGCAGAAGGCAGTACAGCAGGTCCCGGACAACAACCGCGACCTCCTGGTGACCCTAGATGCTCGTGGTTATGCCCCAAGCGATATCACTGTCAAACTGGAGGGGCGGAGCCTGGCGGTGGTGGCCATGAAGCAGGCTGGGGCAGAAGAGAGCCAATCCTGCTCCTCCTCCTCCTCCTGCGCCTCCTTCTGCGCCTCGGCCTCTTCTCAAACGGGATTCGTCCAGAGGATCGACCTGCCCCCTCACCTGGATCTGTCCGGCCTGTCCTGCTCCCTGATGGATGATGGACAGCTGCGAATCCACGCCCCCGTGCTCAAGCAGCCAGCCATCGGTGAGGAAAAAGAGGTGCCCGTCCGCTTCAGGACATCACTGGAGTTTCCCATCACCAAGGACAAGACAGAGGAGCAACACACGGACTAACAAACACACACACACACACAACACACACTCCACGCATGACAGTACATCATTGAAAAACATGTGTACACAAACACACACACTTCCACTAAAAGACTGTCTATGAGTAAAGTTTACAACTACCAAATGATAAAATTATTTATTTTGTAACTATTTTCAATTTGTATGAATTGTTGAAATAAAGTTTTTGATTTTCAGAAAATTATATTTGTGTCTTCTTTCTCCAATAAATAGAAAACTGCAATCTTGGACACAAGATGGCACCAGCAGCTAATTTACACAGAACAGCAGAGTGAGAAGGTGGGATAGAGGGATGGAGGGAGGAAGGAGGAGGGAGGAAAAGAGAAGAGGCCTAAATGCTAGCATTGTGTTTAACTCCCCTCAGGTGACTGAATTAGTGACTTTAAAAGGTTCCAGTGACGTTTGGTTTCCTGAGGAGAAGTTATTTGCCGGAGCGCCAAAGCAGGTAACAGACAATAGCAGCAGTTTAATGTTTTATGTGTCATGCCCCGAGGATGTCACGATGGAGGAGAGGAGAAATAAAGGCATTAGGAGAGAGGAGAGGGAGATGCCGGGGGGGGGCAGGGAGGACCTCTATTGAGAAAACAGGTTTACAGGTTTTATTCCCAGAAATTACAAAGAAAACATACCCCAGATGACCAAATAAATCTAGACCACACTTGGGCCACATGCTTGTTTTCCTCTGGCCTGATGTACATCCAGTTCCACAGCCTGACTGTACTATATGTAGCATGATTATATATTATTTATTGGAGGATATTGCCCAAATGTGCAAGTGTCTGGGCCAATAAGCTCCGAGCAAGGATCTGAGCATAAAGCTACATTTCACTGTCTGGGATGTTCTTACTTATTTCTAGTGGTATCCAGCCATGCAAATACTTAGTGTTTTATTTTAGAGATATCAGCAACAGAGATGAATGGGACTGGGAGTGTGATGCTCAGCTCAGAGAGACGCTGAATATAAAACATCAACAGTGTCCCTGTAGCGAGTCATCGACATGCTGTTCACTGTTTCAGTGATCATTTCTCCACTAAGAATCTCCACTGTATGTTCCCTGAGTTATCCACAGCAGCAACAACAACAACAACGCCGAGTTTTGAGAGCACAGGCATTTATTCATTTATTCATTCTTCTCCAACTAAATTCCATCAACTCCCGCTGCACTGCAGAAATCTCACATTAAATAACCAGGGTAAATACTTTAGATTTTTTTTCTTGCATGTCATTTGTTTAACTCATTCAGTGCCAAAGTTTTTTCCCTCCATTTTCGACTTCTACTACTTTTCAAACAGCCACAGAATATGTTGTGCTATGACTAAAATGACACAGAATATCTCAAATGAAAGGGGAGACTCTCTACTTTCACCAGGGTTTAACCGGGTTCATAGGTTTGATGGGAAACCTGTTCGCTATGGCTACGTGGTGGCACGATCAGGGGGCTTCTGGCCGTCCGTAAGCCACGGTTGGCTGCTACAGTCAGTCACGTGATGCGTGATCACATGGCTTCCTTTCATCACGGGAACACCAAAATTTGTCACAGGGTGGGGAAGGGCGCGCTCTGGCGTAAACAGTGAAAAACAAGAACAAAAACTCATCGAAACTCGTTTTTGGCACTGAATGAGCTAAGATGCATGATAAGGGAAACAGGAAGTTCAACAATTTCTCACAGAGTAAGACGTAAGATGTGGTAGATGATGGAAGTTATCTTGGTAGCAGCTATGTGAAAAAAAAGACAACAATACAACATAGAGGAAAAAACTCAATCCTGTGGCTGTGACCACAGCTCTCACAGGTTGTCTTTTGTTTTGGTTTTTTTTGACAAGATTTATGATATGACTTCAGAACAGTATCAGCACTTGTACCTTGTCTGGGTTTGCTTTTTATGTTGACTGTTTATCTCTATGTCCTGCAAACGCTGCTGCACAAGACTTGCTCAAAGGATAAGAAACTTCTTAAATTTTAACTTCAGTTACAATGAATGGATGATCACTTTGGAGCTTCTCTGTCTCGTTCTTTGAGTCATGTACTCTTCATATCCAGTAATATGATTGTGTTTCAAGCCAATAAACAAATTGTTGATGCCACATTTGGTCAGTATCTGCTTGTCTTGACTGATAGGATGAACTAAGATGGGGTGAATGCTGTTCCACTTTTAGAGTCTTGAACACATTTCGGAGTAGGTCTGAATGTAGAAAAACTGATGGTTGAAAACTTAGCTTGAGGCTCCATATTTATATTGTGTCATCCTTAGTTCCAGCTTCATTTTGACTGATAGTTTCTTCCACTTACCTGAGGTTAGGTTGTGTTAGCAGCCTCCACCTGAGGGAACTGACATTGAGGTAGGGTGTGTTGTTGACCAGGCAGCAGGCAGACAGCTGTGAGCCTGGGTCTGTGAACATCACCTGTCTAGGTCATTTGATCAACATGCCTTCTGGGCGCCTTATTTTGGTGGTTTTCTTGGGACATCCAACTGAGTGAAGACCACAGGGTAGACCCAGAACTTGTCTGATCTGGGATTCCATATCCCTTCTGGCTTGGGAACACTGCAGGATCCACCAGGAGGTACCAGGGTTGCTGGTGTTGTTTCCCCTCCTCTCCTCTGCTGTGCACGTCTGTTCTGTGGTCATCTTTCCCCTCTGTGTTTTTGCCTGTTGGAGGTTGGTCGGAGGCTGGGTGGAGCTGGAGTCACCTACCTGCCCAGCTGCAATCAATCAAACCTCATCAGCCACCTGCTCACCTTGTCCATTTAAGGGGACGTATCACATATCAGGGGAAATATCACTTTTTGAAGGCTCTTTAACATATATATTGGGTGTCTGTCTTGCCTTTCGGCCCCAAAATGTGGGAATTGACAAAATAGGTTGAAATCCATGTGGTTTTTCAAGCTATTCCCTTGGTTGTTTGACAATGGTGGTATTAGTTTTTCAATTTGCATCATACCACCCCTACCTGTGAGTACCAGTACAGGTAGAAGGGGCGGGGCTAGCAGTGGTTCATTTGCATTTAAAGGGACAGACACTGAAACCAGCCGTTCTGAACAGGGCTGTTTTGAGCGAATGAAAAGAGCTGTGATGTTTGATCCTTGGGGTATTTTGACCGAAGCATGTCACAGACATGTCTTTAACCTGGAAACTATTTTAATTTGTGGAAAAGGGGCCTGGCTCACTGTCTCCAGATCATCCACCTGGCTCCTGTTCCATTGTGCTGTTGTGTTTGCTCTGCTTCTGATTGTCACTTCCTGGGTACAGATCCTCGGCTCCTGCATCCACTCACACGCCCGCTCTGTTGTCAGCTCTTTAGATTCAAGACCCAGCTCTGCCCAGACTCTCCCTGGTTCTCCCCCGCCTGACACTGGCACCAGTTCATCTCTATAGCCCCTTTGGACTCTGCTATTACCTGCCTTCCCTGTTTTTTGGCAAATAAACCAGTTCTAATTTCACAACCTCCAAGTTCTCAGTTTATGGTAAACTGTGGTACGGCATGAATGTAGATGTGTAAGATTTAGTGGGATGTCAGTGAAATGTTCTAAATGTTTTTGGTGCATTACCCACCCTAATGATAAATCCAAGTTCTGCAGTAATGTAGTAAGATGAAATGTGTTGATGAAGTTGATGTTACTTTGTCTATCTGCCACTATAGGTTGACAGTCATATGCTCATGAATTATCATTACCCACACAAACTAGGTGAAACCAGATATGTCAAGAGAAGTGCTGCAGCGATGTGGATGATCAGAGTCACAGGCTTGAGGTGAATTCTACTAATTCAAAAATTTGTGAGTGAGGTCCAAGGAGTCTGAAGAGTACCACAAGTTGGACTGATCAGAGTCTTTCCTTTTTGTCTTCCTCCAATAATGTGTCAGAGGGCCTTGCACTGTCTCTGCCCTCACAGTTTATGCAATTGTCCCTTCAGAATGAAACATCTTCGCAGACTCGACAGGGGTCTGTTGTGTGTAGGTGTATGCGATTGTGACTGTGCATGTAATTGTGTTATTTATGCATGAGTGTTTGCATGTGCGTAAGTCGTCGCATTTCTGAAGTCATAAGGACCAAATGCACTCACCCATACAGACTTCACACAAACACACACACACTTTTGTGGGAAATGACTGCCCATTTTCCATGGCGACAGTTATGAGGTCTGTGATAATGATAACTGGCCCAGTCCAGTGAGGTGGTAAACTTTCTCTCTCCTGGAGACAATCTTCCTCAGGGGGAGGAAGCTGTTTACTCCGGCAGCTGCTTCACTCTAAACACACAGAAATCTCATTCTCAATAATCTGATTTGTGCTCGTCTGTCCTCCAGTCTGAATGTTTCTGTGATGACTTCCCACCACATCAACCACAGAATGAAAGGTACACCTGTACATGAGGAGGAGCACATTGGAGATATGAGCATAGATATTGCATTTTCCCTCATGCTTACTAAATGTGCCTGGCTGTTATTGGCCTGATCCCATGTGGTGTATTTTGGGAAAAATGAAAAGTTGATTTTGTGCACACTTTTTGTGTCATAAATGTTTCTGTGTGGTCTTTGGGATGAGTTTGAAGACACAACTCACAACGCAGCACCTGTAGCTCTGGGTTGTTAAGGTTTAATTTCACAACACTATCCCACCCAACCGGCACGCAGACAACACCGATGGGGCTGATATTCACAGCGGTTGAGCGGTTCATCCTTCAGGTTTCATTTTTAGATCTCTTCTTCCCTCTCCAGGTATCACAATGAGACAACAGGTTATTACTCTGACTCTCACATCAGTGTGTACTGCCGTACACCTAACTGCCAAAATCTGAGCGATGACTTAAATTAACATCCTATCAGTATATGTAACCTGGAGTAAAGACGCCATGAGACGCTCACTGTGAAATAAAACAAAACTGATTCCGATCCCTGATCAATCAATCAAACAGACAACTAGTATCAATCTTTGTTTTGAGCCCCGTATGCACGCTGTAATGTCTGCATTTCTGTGCACAGCTCATTGCTCTGTGGTGTTTAACACAGGGTTACCATGGTTACAAGGGGAAACCTGGAGGTAAAAATGATGAAATCAAAAAAAAGGATGGGAAAAGAGAAGTTTACACCATGTGTTAACACAGAGCTCAGTGGTGATTCACTACGGCAAGTGTTTGTAGTTATTTTGGGATGATGATGATGATGATGATGGGTGATGGCGGTGGTGGTGGTAGCAAAATGACAAATTTCAGACCTATTCATCAGATCTAAGCGATCATTATGACTTTGTTTACAAAAAGGAAGCAAAAGGAATAAAAATTGAGTATAATCCCACAATTATACTCAACATGTTTCAGCAACATGTGTGCATGCAGGCAAGAGTGCACACATCTTCACACTTTGGAATTACATTAGCAGTTTAGTTAAAAAATGTGTTTGTTTGTCATGTTGTTGGATGAGGTTACTTCCTGGTGGATAAAATACATTGCTGAGAGCTGAGGACTTTTTAATCTTGGAGCCAGCTGATTGGCTCAGACCATGTACTGACTTGTCAATGGCTTTACTTAGTTTTGCTTTTTAATCAGCTAGCTATTACTGTGGATGTAGCTCCAACAAGACTTTGAGTGTACTTTGTTGTGTGTGTCACCATTTGAAGTCTCTGGTCATTCTCCTCGAAACAAAGCCTTAACTTTGATCCATTGATCATCTAGGGGTTCATCATGGTTCATTATCTTGTGGTCCTGGTCCTGACAGCTCCTGGATCTATTGCCTGAGCCTGGACATGGTGCAGGAAATAAATTATGGACCAACAACTCCAGGAGATTTAGACTCTGGTTCCTCCTCCAGTCAAAATGATAAAGTCTTGGTCTCCTCGGGGTAGGTAGATAACTCATACTGAGACTGTCTCCTTTCCACTCTTCCTGTATTTTACTTCTCTTTGGAGCTATGTGTCCTTGGTTCTCATTAAGCTGCTGCTGCCACTTTTTCTCTCCAGACTCTAGACTCAAAGAAGCCAACAGGAGTGTTGCAGTGAGTTTTATTGATCGGAGGAAAGGCTGTCATACAAAGAAGCCTAGGGGCTCCTTATTCACTTCCTCACCACTTACTCATTTCTCTCAGTTTTTTTTTAATCGTATTTTTTTCCATTTTCTTTTTTTCTACCTCTCTCAGTCCTCCCCTCTTTTACTGTTGATTCGATCTGTCTCTCTGTGTTTGTTCTCACCCCTTTGTCTTAACCCCTCTGTTACAAACACACAACCTCAAACACACCTGGCCTTCCAGCAGGACAATGGTGTTGAAGCTGTCTCCGACTGGTCGTAAATATAAGGAGCAGCATTTATTATGTTGGGCAGAGCCCAGGGGGGGAAAGCTTTACATGTGTACTAACTGATACTTGGCAGAGTCAGGTGTTTTCCTTTCCACGTCCAATCAACTGAATTTGCCACAGATGGACTCCAACCATGGTGATTATTTATGTGATATTTAAGTTCCTGCTTTTGTATCATGTGACGTAATGTATGTAAAAGGGAATTAAATGATTTTAGCATACTGTAATATGTGACAAAAGTGAAGGCGTCAGAACACTTTCTGAATGCACGTAGTGTCTGTGTGGTAAATGTTGACAGATGAGCATTGCTAGTTTTCATGTTAAACAGAAGCTGTAGACAGTTATAGACATACTGTACAGCCTGATACCAGACACAACTAGATTTGGATTCAAATGTCACTTGAGACAGAAACCACCAGTTCCTGTTTAATTTTAATGTGTAATCAAAACCCATTTCCAGGATTTTTTAAATTTGTTTAGTATGTATAATACTCCAGTCAGTGCATGTGTGGCTAATTTTTGAGATGCTGATATTAAAAGAGGCTACGAGGGACTATGATAACATCACATTGTTAATCAGCAAGAACAGATAATGGAGTTAGCAACGAGACAGAATTTCATTTAACCCAAAGGAAAACAAAAGTGTAATAATATGGATGTGAAACCTGAGCTCATTAAGCGCAGCCATTATATCATCTGTAGTTTTATTTCATAAAGGCTTTACAAAACAGCTCAATTGCTGCAGGAACAGAGATGTGCAGAGAATGAGAATGAGCATAAGACAGATGCACAGTTTGGGTAAGAAAAAAAAAAAGGAAAAAACACACCCACAAAAATACACAATGAGACAAAATGAGATACACACAAACACACAGCAGGGTCCATTAGAGGGACGTTTCGTTGTTGGCACTGATACGGGTGGTTATCAGTGAAGTCTGGCTGTCATGTTGTCCTGACAGAGAAGAGATACAGATACAAGAATCACAGACTTAAACAAACACTGAAAGGCTCCTGAACATCAAGGCAGCAGATGGGCTTTAAAAGCATTTGTGTGTGCGTACTCTTGCGTGCATGTGTGTGTGTGAGAGAGAGAGTGTATAGTTTTGTGCTTTTTTGTATTAATAATGGATATATTACATTTAAGGCTCCTTTGAATGTGATTTACAAAACATTATATAAAAAATGGAGCGATGGAATGGGAATGTTTTATATCTTAACATACATGTAAGACTGTGTGCATCTGTCTGTATGTGTGTGTGTGTGTGTGCGTGCGTAGGTGTGTGTTTGTGTGTGTGTGTTGACGTTGAGTGACATGCAGCGACAGCAGCAGCCCTGTGTGTTTTATCAGTGCTGGTTAAATGTTTCCTGCCACTCTTCCTCCCCGCTTTCAGCGACTCTAACCTTTACACGGCTGCTGCTGATACAATCAGACACAGACACACAGATGTATATAAACACACAGAGGCACTGATATGCTGTCTCACAGCTACGTTGTTTTGGTCTCTTTTTAATGCAGTACATATGCACATATATTCACACTCACAGCTGGGAGCCGGGGACTCAGCGTGGGGCTTCCAACTAAACAGGTCAACCTGTTGTTCTTTCTGTGTCATGCTGAGAGTAATTTGTGATTTGCTTCAATAATCGCAAGGAAACACAAAGTGCTGTTTTTCCTTAAGTGTAATGTTGATGTGACTTTGGGGATGTTCTCTGTTTCGGGGGAACTATCTACACTGTAGATTGATATGACCGTGTACCTGACACGAGGGTCAAGATTTGGAGCTGTGCACACTGATACTGTATTAGAGCTGAAATATCTCATCAACTATACTGGCTTGATTGCAATGAAATTAATCAGATCAGATCTTCTAGGACCTTGCATGTCAGAAATGTATTTATTTGCTTAATTATTGGTTTATTCATTAATGAGAATGATCAGAATAAAGCATATGATCAACATTTGGGTTCCATCTTCATGTGTTCTTTGATTACACTGGGGAACACAATTTTTGTTGAGTTAGGTCTGACAGCTGTTTTTAACTCATTTTTGGGAGCGGAGTCCAAAACTGATCTCAGTTTTCCTCTATCACGTCAAGTTTTTGAACTATAGGATCCCCGTTTTCTTAAAAAATATGAAAAATACTGTACTTAAATTTACAAATGTTGACATACAATGAAATATGAAAGAAACAGGCATGACTGCAATGTTTATTTAACACTATTATGTTTTTACAAAGGATATGGCTACTGTCATTAATCAGCTGGCAAGTCTTACTACAGCTAATCAGTGGTGTTTTGCTGGAGGGTAAACTGTGGAGAAAAAACTTGATGTATTAGAAAGAAAAACTGACTGCAATTTTGGAATCAGCATGCCGATCTTAGTTTTAATCAGCATAAAAATCTAACTCAACAGAAAATGTTTTTCAAATTGTTCCCCAGTGTTATGGATCAGGCCTAGGTTCATAAAATTCAGAAAAAATTGTTTTTCTTATAACTTTATTGGATCACTAAGTCAACAGACAGCCAATCAGGTGTCAGTCTCTCTCTGACCTGTTGTTCCCAGAGCTCCAGAGAGAAGCCTGAGAGAGAAGATGTGAACTTACACTGAGATGGTTTTGGTTATTAAAACCACAAATATATCTGAAAATATGGAATGTCTGAGCCAGTGTTTGAGTCTCTTGGTGTCTTGCAGGAATAGATAGGACACTCTTGTATTGTACATGGTAATCAATTCTAATATTTACTTCCCTTGATTGACAGTATAGTTTGTCTGAGAGTGGGTCACCTATGAGGCACTGCACATTCCCCTCGAGTGGTCACCATTCGACCAATGCTGCTACCAGGCCTCTGTTTCATGATCCACTTAAATCCCCTTCCCCAGGGGTGCCGTTTAGCTCAGTGGGTTGAGCAGGTGCCCCATGTGCCAAGGCTACAATCCTCGCTGTAGCCGGCCCTGCCCTTTGCTGCATGTCATTCCCCCTCTCTCATGTCCTGTCTCTCTCAACTATCCTATCAATTAAAGGCAATGTGTGCAACTGTACTTTGTACAATTACAAAATATCAACATGATGATTCTTATTATTTTGAAAATTCTGTTTGGAAATAAAAAACATTATGGCAGCAGACAGCAGTGACTGACTCAAGTATCACTTTAGTTAGTTGCAACTAATGTGAAAACATCAAGTCATTGTGAGGAAAGTTATAATACTGTCAAGGTTACAAGGTGACAGGTTTTGCAGAGCATTGGTAAATGTGGGCACAGCTGTGAATCCTGAGTGTACGACATCAACAAAGACCACGCCTTCATCCAGACCGTGAATTTTGACACAGCTTTGACACAGGGAACAGAGTCTCATTAAATTATGATATTACAGAGCTATGAAGCTCTGCAAACTAAGACCCATTCATCTCCATTAATAATTGTATGTATATCAGATAATGATATTTATACTGTTATATATAATCATTAAGGAATCAGAACAGGTCTGTATGAAACTCAATGTATGTGTGTGTGTTTAATATATAATAATAATAATAATATATAATGTTAATAAACTTTAAGGTGAAGACATGTCAGGTTAGGGTACGTCTCAAGGAAATCAATGTGGGCTATCAGCTATCTCTCTGTTTGTGTGTGTGTGTGTGTGTGTGTGTGTGTGTGTGTCGCGTGTGTGTGTGTGTGTGTGCGGTGTGTGTGTGTGCAGGACTTTCTGACAGTGTGTTGTCCAG
>OMNW01034995.1:2132-15986 GCA_900303245.1 Selene dorsalis | reverse complement strand
TTGTGTGAAAATTTGTCATAATTGTTACTGTGTTTTGCAGTCCTTGACCTTTGACCTTTCAATCCAACATCTAATCAGTCCCTGTGGACACAAGAATTGCTAATTATGTTGTTTATGTGTATTCTTACATAGATTTATGATTAGAATATAAATGATTAATTGTTTTCTCAGTTAATTTGCTCATATTTTCTTTTAAGCCTTTATTTGACAGATCATGGTGAAGACAGAAGGCCTTATTGGTAGTGTGAGGAGACAGATAACACAGCTCACTAGAGGGAACTCACCACTCTGGGTGTTTGTGGTCCAAACAAATTGAACTACTTTTGATTTTTATTTAAATTCAAGTTCAACTTTCCACTTTCAATCATATTTCACAGCTACTGGACTGTCAGTGATTCAGTTGCAGAGACTTTGTCAGTGGATTCTGTTTATCCAGCCTGTAATAATCATTCATGAGCAGCCAGTTGCCATATTAAAAATGCACTGATGTACTACATTGTTATTATGCATGTGCAAAGAGGGAAGAAATCTCAAGTACAAAGTCAGAATCTAGCTGGAAATTAACTGTCTTGATATTACCAAAGCACGCTGATGTATCTGAGCTACATGTATCTTTATATCACAGAGCACCTTATCAGCTCTGAAACAAAGTCATGTTTACATTCACTGTTTCTCCTCAGCTCTACTCTAAAATAATATCTAACAAACACAGACATCATGAATGCATTCCCCTCCTTCAGAAGATTTTCAAATTTATTTTAAATTTTGCACAATTTTTCCTCATGTTTTTGTCTGCAGCCTTCATATTTGATGGTGCATTGCTACACTTCTCTGTGTGTTAGCAGCACAAGCTGTGCATCAGTGTCATAACCACAGACAGGAAGGTGGATTCCTACACCCACGTGCTTGTGCAAAAACCGAGTCGGCTACGCTAAATATCTGTAATTGTGCGCTATTAAATGAATATGGCAAATGTACCTACTTACACATTAAACAGTAACAGAGCAACAGCAGCATTCGTTTGGAGTCCAGTTTGAGGCCATTTGATGAATCTAAATCTAATATTTACCCTCTTTTGGCTCTGTTTTTGGTCTCTACCAACTCTTACAGGAAGTATCACCTCGTACTAAATCTCCACCATGTTTAGCAGCTGGTACCTAGCTCTGTCTGTTTTTCAAATTTGTGAAGGCGTGTAGTTTACAGTGATGTTTTCTTCACTCCTCTGGTAAAAACAGCTGCATTGTATTTGAAGTGATGAGAGCTGTGGGAGTGAACCAAAACAACAAAGCACAGTCATTGGACTTAAAATCAAAACAATGAGCTGAAAGATGCTACATATCTCTATGTAGCTGAGTCAAGTGAGCCAGTGTTGATGCAAAAAATATTGATTGTTGCCTCTTTAATTGGGATTAATTAGCAGCTACCTTAAACCTAACCATACCTAATACCTAATGTTCACGATAAGTCTATCATCACATGCGAAAGGGTCTGTCTATTCTGATCAATAGGTTCATCAGTATCTCTCTGTAAATAGGCCACTGTATGTTTTCTTGTCCTCAATGAAGCTATTCCCAGCCTTTGTATTTGTGTCATAGGTTAAGATGATTCTTAGCAAAGACTGAAAGCATAAATGTGGCCTAGTGAGAAGACAGCGACAGACACACACACACACACACACACACACACACACGTACATAGAACAGTACACACAATAATCAGTAATTGCAGTTTTTGCAAAGCATTATCTCAGGTAAAAGTATTTGTGGAAGGAACTATGGTGTGCTGGCTACTCCAAACACACTCACATTCGCACGCAGGCACACACACACACACACACACAGACAACAGGGCAGTCAGCTCCTGTGTTTGCTCTAGTAAACTAAGCTCTGACATGTTTGAATTGCTTTTATTGACTATATGTATTTTATGGAGAAAAAGGGAAACAATTAGGAACGGATGGTTGTTTGGAAAAAGTAATAATGAAGTATAATAAATAAATGTTTCCCACTTTTGTCCAGTATAGTTGTAAGGAGCCTTACAAGATCACTCAGATAAAGAAGAAAAGAGATTTATGACAATTGTACCACATTTATACATTTCTAAGGATCAGGAAACTAGAGACTAGAGAGAGAAGAAATGGAGATTTTGTTTGCTTATATTGCATTTTATGGAGACAAATTACATTTCTGTAAAGCAGCATTATTACACATAACAATAATAATAATAATATTTTAGCTACAAACTACCTTTTACGTTTTTCACATCTTCATTTCCCAGAGAACATCAGAATATTTAGATGTTTAAATTTCTCACCTTCCAAAAGCTGCTAGTTCACATCATACTAGTACTGCATGAAAATCAAGAGTGCTTTCTAATATTCCAGCAGCACAATGACATTATGATTCAATTTCAGTGGATACTTTCCAGTGGATACTGGTATCTGATTGCATTTATCTCTACTAACAGGCCAGTGTTGTTTTACATAATACGTACCTTCATGTATTACAGTTTTGTATGAATGACTGTTTCATATTACCACCACAGAGAAGTAAGTGCATTTTGAATTATGTATTAATATCTTTCATATTAGTTATGTGTAACTGATCTGTTGTTCTTTCTGAAATGTGATGCCTCTGTCTTATCAATATTGCCTCCAAAACCATACACCAACCCCCATTTCACCACTGTAAATATACTAACTGTTGTTTCTATTCACTTTCACTCTTATCCACATTGGCTCGGAAACAGCCCTTTCAGATTCAGGTGTTAAGCGAATGAAAAATTGTGTGTTTTGAAACTTATTTCAAGGTTACTGCTCACTGGTTTTCAAATCTAAACGTGGTATGTATTATAAATGTGCTACTGCACTGTTTTTTCTTCATTGACCAAAATGGTTTATTAGGCAAAAATATTTCTACTCCATGTTTTCATTTGTTTGTATCATTCATGTAACTGCCAGCATCAATCAGGGCTGGGCTAGAGCTTCTGTGAGGCATCTTGGTAATGTTCTAGTGTGAAAGCTCATTGCGCCCAGTGTGAAACACATCACACAGGCATGCAGCCACAATGCCTTCCACTGCCAGTCTCTGTGCCCAATGGAGAGGCAGAGAAGCAAATTCAGTCCACATGAGCACCGCATGTGCACCACCAACATGTGAAAGTTGCAACATAGGAAGGAGTCGCACGTCATTGGAGCTGATTGCGTTTTCATGTCACATGACACGTGAAGTGGGGGCTCACACGGGAAAATTAAATGTTCAGTTTAAGCCAAGCGAGAAAAGCAGCCTGCAGACAGGTAGCAATTATGATCAGGTGATCAGGTGATGATATGATGCGATCGTCATTTCTCAGGGCCGGAGCAATGCTCTAGTGTAAAAAAAAAAAAGACACCCAATCAATACGGCAACGAGGATGATGGCAAAATTTGTTGCTGTGCAGAGAAGTATTGATCTTGGTTTCTGTAAGACCACACTGCCACATCACAAAACTTGAATAACTTATTATATTATATTACTGCTGTCGTGCAGGTATTTAACAAATAAGTCTAATGTCAGTTTGATCAGCATGAGAGTCTGTGGAAGAGGAGGCCTCCATCTTTGTAGACTATGGAAGATAGAGATGAGCTCCACCAACCACCTGACAGCCACACAGTCACCTGCTAAATTCAACTCCAAGTGTGTTAGAACCCTGTTTAGTTCCTGCCCCAAGTGTTTAATCTGAGAGTGACCGAAATCAAAGGTCTAGTGGTTCACACTGATCAACTGTAACATCAAAACAGGGGACTGCTGCTATTGTTCTAAGTGATCTGTAGTATATATCAACACACCATGAAGCTGTGGAAGATGAGTGAAATTACAAATTTAATTTTAAATCAAATTACTTGTGATTCAGATTGACGTCTTAAAATAGATGTGCGCCAATCAGTCACAACAACACAGACAGTAATGTTACTCTATGTCATGCATCATAGATTAGGTTTTAAAAAGGAAACTCGTGGCTTTGAGCTGGCGGCAGGATCCCACTGTCGGTCTACAAGCAAACCACATCACACGCACACACACATATACATACACAAACACACACACACACATACATACACAAACACACATACATACACGAACACACACACACACACACATAGCAAAACTCTGATTCCATTATGTTTTGACAAGTCACAAAGGAGAGGAAGAGGAGGAAGAGGAGGCTGGGCTAAAAGAATGTGATGCGTAAAACCACAGTGGACGCGTCTGTGCGTCAAAGCTTTGGAGCGTAGACTCTGCGTCATCACACTTTCTTACCAACAGGGACATAACCTCTGTCCAATGTCTGTCTGTTGACTACTGTTGAATAAAGACAGGAGCTCCGCCTAGTGGCAGGAATCAAACCTGTTGTCAGTGCGCCTAATTACCAGAGACAAATTAATACATCTGCACAATCTGGAGCATGACAAAGAAAATAAATGTAACCTCCATGTAATTATGTGTCAACGTCATGTTTTGATCAAGGACTGGCTTTCAGGTACCAATGCCTCCACTTATCAAATCAACATAATTAAAACTGAATGAGTTCATTTTTTTTCCCCAAAGGACACACTGTCCATCAAGACATAGGGACAAATGAATCGCTTCCAGATGTTGCTGCTCACACATGCAGAAAAGTATCTCTTTTTTAAAGTGATTATTGATTTCTTATAGAGATGCTGATCTCTTCATATGGAGGTCATGGGTCAAGATGCTGCTAGAGGCCACTGTGGCTACCAGAGGAACTGGACTTGGTGTGTAAATGGGACAAGTGTTGCCAGGTTTGCGCAGCAGATGGGAAACCACTCTAACCGAGTCTCTTTTTTTTTTGTTTTTTTTGTTTTTTTTTCCACTGATGCAGCGTTGGGCTGTCATGGCCCTAAATGTCATCTGTTAACTCCATCAGGACTCTAGCTGCTGCGTGACCGACGTCTTCGTAATGTCTCCATCATCACCATCACCATCATCTGACGCATTCGGCCTCTACACCCACCCTTTTTCACACACACACACACGCACACACACACACACACACTTTCTCTCTCCCTCTCTCCCTCTCTCCTACGGTGCAACCCCTCCTTCCTCCGCTGCTGTTAAACTATATAAATCACCTGTGTTGCGGTTTGGAACCAGGACACAGCGACCTGCAGAGTGAAAACTGACAGAAGACCAGATCTCTGCTGCTGACAGAAACCACCTGTAGCTCCGATTCCACACCTGCAAACTCCCAAGTCTTCTCAAAGTAAGTCCTCTTCCTCTTTTACTGTTTCTACTATAGGAGTCGGGATGTTTCCATTGACTTCTGCTGCAGCGATTCATTTCAACACTTTTATTCTGTTGCAGAGAAATCTGTCATGAGTGCATACCAAACCTCTGTGCGCAAAAGTAAAAACTAAAAATGAAAACTCTCTTGCGGCACAGAATGAACAGCTTTGATATATAACCTCTGACATATTGTCACCTTTGAGTCACTCCTTCTGACATGCGGAGTTTTCCTCTGGAGCGATAGTGCACGTGAGGTTTATATTCTTAAGGATTGTGCCGCTTTCTGGTGGTTTGAGGTGATGACAGGGGTGTAGTGATAGCTTCTTGAAATGAAGTATTTACTCTAATTCACGTACTTTCAGCCGCTTACAACTTTGTTCATGTCTCAAGCTTGACATACAGTTCTGTCAGCATGGACCTGCTCAGTAACAATTGAGTATGTGTGAACTCATCAGAGGTGATACAGAGAATGAGTGAATCTTAGGAATGATCAGCATTTGTGTGTACTTGTAGTACAACATGATCAGATCTCCATTTATGTTAGAATCTAAAAAGAAAAACTGTCTGTGTTGAGTAATAACCAGCAAATCATTGTGTTGCTCTTTTCCTAATTGAAAACATTAGTCCTGCAGTGCAGGGGAAAGTATGTGAACTCCTCACTGATGGCATGAACAAAAGCTAATCAGACTCAGGAACCATCAGACCACTAGATTAGAGCTACTGTGACTTGAGCAGAGCTCTGATCTTCATCCAGCGGAGCTGCTGTGGAATGAGCTGAGGAGACGCTCACACCAGCATTTCTGTTTTACTGGTGAACGGTGGCAAACTGGGAGAAATCCTGGTCCACTGGTGCTGTGGTTTGGAGCTGACAGTGATAACCATCACCAATGACATTATTATAACATCATAGCAAATAATCATATGGTTAAAGGCGCTGAGAACCATGGGACATACTGGATTATTATAACAAACTAATGTAGAATAATATTGTTATTGTTGTGCAACGGGCTGCTTTTAGGAGCTGTTGTAATTGTTTTGGTATTTTTAATATGCCACAGTTTGTTTTTTTTATAAAAACACATCATTACTGGAAGAAGAATAAAATGCATTACATCGCTGCCTCAGAGACAATGAAATAATTCATTGCAAGTTTTATTTATTGTCATTATTACATGGGCAGCATGATATTTATAGATGATGTTCATTTCACAGTCATCATCAGACACTCTATAAGATTAGTTTCCTCCCCTGGAGTCGATCTATCTTCTTTGTCCCTCCCAGGAGCTGCACAACACTGTGCCTGACAATAAGTCAATCTGCAGCCTGAGGACTGTTTCTCTTTTTCTGTACATGATGTTTATTGACCGGTTTATCTGCTTCACAAGCCTTTATTTTACTCTCCAGCGTTCTTTGAGCCAGCTTTTCAAAACACATCACACCAAACACTGTGTATTCAGACAAGAAAGAGATTATATCACTTATTCATTTTAAAGAAAATATATTTCAAACACTGGCGTAAATATACAACATGCAGTTATTGCTCAGGTTGTTTGGCCTTCCTGATTTCTGAATTAAACACGAATCTGAGATGTTGGATCATTTCATCACCAGCCCCTTGCATCTTCTCAGATGGCCGTGATGCTGAAGCCATGGACAGTGCTGGTGGCCGTCGCGCTCTGTGTGCTGGTGTGTCTGGGAGCACTGGCGGACGCCTACCCCCCCAAACCCGAAAACCCCGGTGAGGACGCCCCACCCGAAGAGCTGGCCAAGTACTACACCGCCCTGAGACACTACATCAACCTGATCACAAGGCAGAGGTATACACACACATACAATACAGCACACATGGAGATGAGGGAGTGTGTGAAAGTAATTTGGATGAAGATGAGTAAAGAATGTTAAACTTAACTTTTCAATCTATTGTTTTTTTTATATTTATCACAGTGCATGAATATTTAGACCCTCTTGGATCCTCTTGACTAAAATAACACATGTAACATGTTATGCATCTCAGTATCATAACTGAGTTGTATTACAAAAGTTACCAATGACAAAAATTATAAATCATCAAACAAACTCACAAATATTCTAGCCAGACTTTATTTTTTTAATAAAATATGAATTAGATAATTAGATCCCTCAGCCCTGCATGGATAAGTGGTGGAGCTAATGGATGAATGGATAGTTAACCATGAACGTTTAAGACTCATCTCTCTCGAACAAATCTGGCAAAAGAAAACGAAAAATAAACAAAATTAGGGTGATAAAAACAGTTTCAGACGTAAAGATAATAAAAGTGCAGCACAGGCATGTAGGAAAGCGTGGCCTGCTCCTTGAGCCCATCTTAAATTCTTTTTTGTCCAAGTCATTATAGCGAGCACATCCTAAGAGATTCCTACTCTTTAAGCCGTGAGCTCTGTCGATGTATGATGCATCCCTCCGCCGACGCCACCCCAGCCCCTCTCCGGCTCACACCGGCGGCTCCGTAGATTAGATTACTGGCCACTCTCCAAAACCTCCAGGCCTCCAAATCAACGGGACCAGAGCAATAACATCAGTACAGATGGATCCCAAGAAAGAATCCCAAATCCAATTAGATAAGCCTGCTGCTCTAAGGTATAAAAGTCGGCAGTATGGAAGTGTCAGATGGCATATTTTTTGATTTGGAGCGGTTGGGGGCAATCAGCTTTTATTCATGAAATTCAAATAGGTTGTTGATATTTGAATGTCTGCTTTAAAGAAGACTCCAAATGCCACAGGGTGTCAATTTGTTTCACCTTAAAAGTTCTTAGCTTTCACTGGAGAGTTGCAAATGAAGACGTATCATGCGTGATGAAGAGATCTGTGGTTATATATAAAGGTTTGACTGCACCAGATAAAATGCCAGGGATGCTGTGGCTGTCAGCTCTAGGTCCGCCTGATGCAGGTGATGGATCTGTGCAGTCCAGTGTCTCTGGTCACTAAATATGACCGTTCAACATCAGTGTGCAGCTGGAGCCAGTGTTGTGCCATTAACATTATACTGGATCTTATTCCTGGAAACCAAAAACTAGAATAAATTTGTTTAACTTAAGCAATTTCAGTTTAAAGGTAGTTTAGATCCTGCGCTCCTAGCACTCTCAAAACAATTGAAATTTTCCTTTTCTGGTTTACTAAGAGTTTAGACCAGGCATGGGGAAACTATGGCTTGGTACAAAATTGTCCAAATTATAGCAAAGACCACAAACTTTGATGCAGTGGTCAGTGGTCATCAGTGGTGAGCAAAAACTTTCATAATGTAGAAAAATAGATTGTGTAAGCCAGTGTTGATAAGAGATCCTGTAAGGGTCTTAATGATTCATTTTCTCCTCAGCTCTGTGAGTCAGATGGAATGGCAAGAGATACGAGGCACAACCTGGGTTTATACCTCTGAAAACAATCAAGATGAATACATCAGAGAGAACAAATGACAAAAGGAGGTTAATTGACTGCATAATAGGGGGAGTGAGAATGAAAAGACGACAAGTAGATGGGAAGAAACAAAGTCATTAAGAGAGCGAGACTCATAAAGGCAAAGAGAATATAAAAGGACAGAGACTCTGGGAGATATATGGGTGCAGATGAGCCATTATCAGAGGGGAGAACATTTGAAATCCTGATGTGTCGCACTGTGTGACATGACAGCTGCGTGAGCTACTCGATTGCTTTCCTACAGGGCAGGACACACACACACTTCCCTGTGTGTGTAACAAAGCATAAAATTGGGTGCTGGGGTCATAGGGTGAAGTGGAACAGGTGGTTGATGGGAAAACTGTGGAACTGCAGGATTGTGCCGAGCAGCACTGTTTTATGCACACAAGCATAAACACACAAACACACACACACACACACACATTGCCAAGTAAACTTTGTGCTGCGTGTGTTGAACGGCTCTGTGGTTTTACATTTATGGCTCTCCTGGACCCCTGGCTTCCTTATTAAGAGAATAAGAATAAGACGACTGGTGCCGAAATGGCTCCTGCACACACTCACGCACTAGCACTAACACACACACGCACTCTCCCCCCGCGCACAGACGGATCTGACTGTGAAATGAAAGCATTAGGAGCAGAAGGGAGGGGAACCAACAAGTGAAGCAATTTACTGGAAAGGCAGACAGGGGGGGCAGGGGTAGAGGATATATACAATAAAATATACAACAAAATATACAACAAAACCTCTGTGCTTTCCACACTGTGGCCCAGTCTGGTATGTTAAGGAGTCCAGGGATAGATGCAAAGTGCTGTGAGATTCTGACAAACAGCTGTCACTTATCTCAACCAAAAGACTCGTTTGTTCAAAGAGAAACTGAACTGACACATAAAGGTCAGTCATTAGTCAGGGAGGTGTGATGATGCCCACCTGTCACTCAAAGAGAAATGCCTTTATTTATGCATAACATTAAACCTTGATGAAATTTAAATACATCAACTGTATAAAAAAACGTGTAAGGTGTTTAGTAGGAGACACATTTAAAAAAAATCTCCTCATGTGTGTCCCAGGTATGGAAAGCGTTCAGCTCAGGAGGACATGGTCGCTGAGCTCCTGTTTGGTGCCGACAGCAATAGAGACCAGAGATCAAGGTAAAGACACTCACCTGCATAAAGTGAAGGAGTTGTGAGAGACATATTTAACACATATTACAACATTTGGTCACTATTATCTTTAACTGATCAGCATTATGACTGATGACTGGGTCCATGGCATTTATTTCATCGATGACTGTTAACTGGAGCTTGGGGTGCTTCTCTGTGGACCCAGGCTTTGATACTTTAACAGGATTAATATAGAACCTGAGCATGACAACAGAATCAAATAAGACGTGAACAAAACTATAAGATTTTTAATCCATGCAAGCAGTCACATGCTCTTCCCTCTTTTTGTATCTTCTTCCCACAGATATGATGATTCCTACATGTGGTGACTCCGCCCTCCCCCCTCATCCGGCATTCCCTCTGAGTGTGTCCCACAATGCACCAAGAGGGGCCAACATGTGCCTCTGACCCCCTCCCCCTGAGTTCAACCCCAACCAATGACCATCACTGGGCAGAATACAAGCTCTCTGTCTCTCTTGTCACCGTCTCACATCTCACTGATTTCAACATATTTATACATAATTTATTATTGTTATAAAAAACATATATATATACATATATATGAGATTAGCACTATTAATCAGAAGATGGAACTGTGTCTGTGTGTGCGTGAGCATAAATGTCCCTCTACTGTCCAACAGTGTTTAGAGGATAAAGTCTTGTTTTAATGTTGCTCCTGTAAAAAGTAACATCAGAGTAAATTAATAAAAATGTTTCTGTGTGATTGAAATGTGTTTTTCTTTAATGATTTATGTAATGTTGCTCTGAGCTGACCAATGCCTGGTAATCAACACTACCAACATGGTCCACTTCAATATGAAGTGATCATCGCCTCGACAGGTTTTTGGTACCACTTATTTTACACATTAAAGCTACAGTTGGCAAGTCGATGAAATTCCAGGACTTTTAGTGGGAAATTTCAAACTGGTACAGCTGTGTAGATCTACACAGTAATAAGGCTGGTCATGTTCTGTTTACTGATCTATACTGATACGCTTCAGAGCTTTTAAGATTGTTCATCGCCTCACCGTCTGAAGCAACCGAGTTAATAAAGTAGCTAAATATGCTACTGGAGAACTGGAGACCAAAACCAACTCACATGTCTCTCAGCATGGAACACACAGGCGAAGTTTGCTAACTGTAACAACAACAGTCTTCGGCTGTATTCGAAACTGCATACTATACTGCTAATATGTGCGATCTGACTAAAATGTAGTAGGCTATTTTGTATGCAGTATGCAAACAAAAGCTAAAACTGCAGTATGAGAAAAATTCCCGGATGTTGTACTGATTCGGAAAAAATCTCCAGTATGCATCTGACCAGTCTATGGCGTACTGTATCCCATAATGCAATGCGCCCCTAACCTCCAACCAACTATCTCCGTGTACTGTAACCATGTAACTTAATACAATAAAACTGAATTTAATGTAGACTGATCGGTTCATCGTAAAATATTTATTTATTGATGTAAATGTGGTGATTTCTACAGAGCCCCGAGGCATCGCTGCTCTTCTGTCCAGTTCACACCTGAAGCTTCACTTTTCATTCAAACTGACTAATGTGGCTGCCACAGTTGTTAGTCTTCATCAATGAGACCAACATTTATCTCCAAAAAGAATTTAACCAGCCAGAGGTAAACCTCTTAAGACCTGTGGGTAAATTAATAAACGGAGGTTGACTGTTTGATCACCTCAGGAGACCGGCTGCTGCCTCTGAGATGACCTGCTACTCCCGGTCAACTGGGTCCACAGGTGGCTCTTCATCTCCGAAACCGTCAGAGCAAACTTCCCAACAGGCGTCATTTGGATAAACTGACCACATATTGCGGATCTAAACATTTACTTTCTCACATGAAAAAAATATTAAAACTTAATAAAGTGACGTATTAACAATGCTACAGCAGGAATTAAAACAGCTTTTCACCTGGTCTACTGCTACCTGGTTGCCACAAAATGCATTCTGGGAAACTTGTATACTGCAAAGTGAACGGCATGGATCTGCTGGAATAGCATACTGAAGCACACATTGGGTATGCAGTATACAGTACATAGTAACGCAGTATGTGGTGGGATGTGGTTTCGATACTTGTTCTGGCTGTGAAGGCAGTCGTTGTCCACGGTGGCATCAGCAGTTTTATATTTTTTGGCTTCTCCACCTTTGCGTTTGCCGAGCTAACAGCAACACTCTGCAGCAGCCGGGGGGTACCTGTCTGCAAGGTGTACGAGCTGTGATTGGCTGCTACTCCCGCCCCCTCTACCTGACTGGTGGAACAACAATTTCTGCAAAGGCTGCAGGTGGAGCCAGAGGAGTTGGATTTTTTCCTAAATTACCCATTTCACGTACCACTATCAGAATATAGTGACAGTTCCAAATAACTGTTGCTAGCTGTGGCTTTAAATGATACTAAATATGTGTTATCAATAAGAAATCAAAGACCAAAAATAATATATGTTAGTCATGTCTCCATCTGATCTTCCCTCCACTGTCTGTTTGAAGACATAAAAACTTAATAGTCAGTCACAAATATACAACATTTTCTACCTGCCCACAAACAAGAGGAGGAGGACATTTTTATAATTTCCATCAAAAATGAGAAACACTAACACTAAGTGGTTGTGGCAGCAGGACTGAGTCAAAATAAAGTGTGGGTAAGTTCTACTGCGATTGGAGGAATAACATATGTCAGTGTTTGAATACACACAAAACACTCACTGATTAATGGCTCTTTTTGACGACAGCAAATATAATTGAGGACAAAACACAACAGGGGTGATCTTTGTGTGCTGCTTTATGGCACAGAGAGGTAGTAAAGGTCATCTCAGCTGGGAGCTGAACAGCGACCGCTGGATGTGCTCTCACCACGCTTTGCTCACTTTGATGTGTTTTAAGAGTTCATTGCCATCAGATCTTAGTATCTGCTGAAAGGACTAAACTGCAGCTCGTATTGTTTCTTACTGCGCTACATGTGCAGGGCCCTCTGCTGGGTCCCTGCCCGGGGTTCACGGTGGCAACAGACAGCGGCTGATGGAAAGTTCCAGTACATTTAGCCTCTTCAGGTGGGGAAATGCTGATAGCACTGCTGGAGTATGATAACAATCTCAGCTACCTTCATCTTCATTTAGAAAATGGCTGAGACCATGATCCAGTTTATCATCTGCTCTCATTAAAGAGGCCTGGTGGTTCCATTTTGGCACATTTGCATTTGTTTATCTATTGACTTGGTATGTATTCATTATCACTTATTACTTTTTCTATATTGTGTTTACTTTTTTCTCCCTCTTTCCTATTGTGTGTTTTGCAGTTGTAACAAAACATTTTCCCTGCAGGGATCAATAACATTTCCCTGGCTCTGTGTTTGTTATTCATTTTCACCCTAATATGCACAATAACAACAGTTTTTAGTCATAGTAGAAAATAATGAACAGTAGAGTCCTGTAATTTTTCTCTCATACACACATTGTGTTTGAACATAATAATAATATGATATGTCTTGGGAACAGCAGGTGTTATACTGGGGCAGCTTAATACAATTTTGATTAGAGCAATAATAAAAATCCAAGAAGCGATAGATGTTAGATTTTAAAAAACTTGAACTTAAGAGATAGATAGACAGATAGATAGACAGATAGACAGAAAGATAGACAGATAGACAGACAGATAGACAGACAGATAGATAGATAGACAGACAGACAGACAGACAGACAGACAGACAGACAGACAGACAGACAGATAGATAGATAGATAGATAGATAGATAGATAGATAGATAGATAGATAGATAGATAGATAGATAGATAGATAGATAGATAGATAGATAGATAGATAGATAGATAGATAGATAGATAGATAGATAGATAGATAGATAGGGGAATTTAGTGTGTTAGTGTTTCTGTGTATGTGCGCTGACAGCACACAGTAAGGAAAATGTTGGAGATATGTTGAGCTGCTGCTGCTGA
>OMNW01034994.1:5172-24927 GCA_900303245.1 Selene dorsalis | reverse complement strand
TAGTGCTTTGAATTATTTTTCAATAAAAAGACAAGTGCATATTTTATGCTGATCTAAAATTAATACATGAAAAAAAAATCTACAACACACTCCAATATGTTTGTGAAGCTTTAATTTACTTGCTCTCAAAAGAAATGTGAAATGTCCTTTATGATCTTCACTAAACTGCTACATCTTCCATATTCACATATCTTAACCAAGAGGAAACAGCAATCATTAACACTGTGCCTGGTGCACTGGGCAGAGATAATGAAGCAGAGGCTGAGCTGTTTGGTCATGTGTTTCATCTGCCTCTGACTATGCCAATAACACCTTGCAGTGACAGTGACAGCACCCGGGGAGCCCAGGGCTTGATTGAATAAAACATGTATAATTGTCAATGGGGACGTGACAAGCGAGGCCATGCTCACACTGACAAGCAGGGAAAAACAATTCTGATAAGAGCTATGCAGAGCCAGCGATGAACTGCAGCTTCACAAATTAAATTAGAAATCTGTCTCATATATTTTTGGTGACAGATGCTCACATATGGACTTCTGCCTATTCCTTACATCTATTTATCATCAAACTCTCATTAGAATGTGTATATGTTACCTTGGGCAGGGTGTACTTGGGTAGCTTCATGGGGGTAAAGACGTCTCTTTTGGCTGACACATAGTAGATTGGTCTTCCTGCCGTTGATGCCTTAAAGTGATGAAGAGTAAAAACACTTTGGAGACAAATGGTAAAAAAACAGATTTTTCACAGCACAGATATACATAAGGCTGCAGTAGTAGCACATCTCTCACATTGATCTTGGTAAATTTCTGACAAAATCCTCACTCTTTCTGCCTTGTACAATTCTAATGTGTTTCACTGAACAAACTGGCCAATTACCCACCTGGACAAACACATACTCATCTTGCACCACCAGGGAATTGGGGTCAATGTAGCCCGGGAATGGTTTGCCCTTGTTGGCATCCGTGCAGTTTTGCAGCTTGCAAGTGACATATAGTGCCTCTGCTCCCACACACACAGAGACACACACAAAACACACACATGGACACATGTCAAGACATGGCTTCAGCAATAGCATTAGACAATGAAGAAAGGCAGCCTTCACCCGAAGCCAAGTGGCCTCTTTGGCCTCCTGCATTACTCGTGTCAATAAAGTGGTCTCAGTAAGAGAGGAGAGGGTGAGCAGAAGACAGATGACCAAAGAGGCCAATTGCTTTCTTTGCCTTCAATTGCAGCTCTGGGATAGAGCTGTCCCCACATGTTAGTCTCAGCCAAATATGTGTTGGCTGCCTCCACATGCTCATGATCAATAGTGATGGTCTCTGACTACATGACTGTAACAACTGACACGACTGATGTTTGCTGTAGGTTTGTATGATGTATTTTCTCTCCTCTCTTGTGTTGGCCTCAAAAAGAGTGATCTAACAGAAAGATGGCACAGATACAGATAGTATTTTGAAACTTGAAATAAATAGAAAGAATATAGTATTTATTTGGTATTAAATGAAATTAAATATCAAATTAAAGTTTTTGTTAGGTGACGCACCAGAGACGGACAAAAAGAAAGAGAAATCAAGACATCTTCACTACTGGTTAAACTTTAAATATTCTGTACCATATATTTCCCACAATGCACCAAAAATAATCTGAATTTGCTTGGACACTTCCTGGTCAGCTAGTAGGCCTAGCCATGTCTTTCAAACCTCGTGGCTTTAGGTAGTAACCCTGGCCTGCTGTGATGATTTTGTAGCCTTAAAACCAAAATTAAAATATTGTGAGATCATAAGAGAGCACATTATTTGTTTTTAACATAACATGATTATTATTAGTTACATATTAGCAATATATCAATATATTCACAATTTAATGGATTGTTAATACAGGAATGGAGGAGACAAATATATAAGTATTGAATTACTTTGACAGAATAATAATAATAATGAAATGAAGAAATTATGGGGAGGAAAGGAATCTGATATCATATTCAGTAAGACAATCAAATCAAATCATATCAAGCCCCAATATTCTGGTGCCCACTGTCATTTAGAATGTCTTTACACAAATGCCACTGAGCTAAATCATTTGCTTTTAAAAGGATACTAATATATGCATTACTTTTCTCTCTTTGGCCATTGTGTGTCCCCAGATTGGGCCATTTCTCCTGTCCCCTTGCATTACCTGTCCACACAACTCCCCATCCTGCTCTACTTTGGCAAAATGCTCACAATACAGTACAAAGACATCAGAAAATGGAGCGTTGAACTCAGAATTCAATTACTCACGTCCTTCAGAGATGGTGGTTTCCAGGTGAATTAAGCCCGGCTCTTTGTCCAAACCCATCTTAGACCTGAAAGGCAGACAAATGTGTTTCAGGAACATCGCTGGTCTTTAGCCTCTGGGCAGATGCTACCTGCTGCATCTGCTGCAGTTTGACCTGTGAGACTGCAAAGGCAGACAAACACACAGGGTAGGTCAAGATAAGCCAGGGCAGCTGTGGTAAACATCAGAAGGAATTAGCAGTCCATGTCTTCATTCAAAGTGGTTGGAGGAAAGACCTCAGGTTTACTGTGTGACCCAAATGCTCAGAACCCCCAGAAGCAGCCCTCCCACCCCCAGAAAGATGGAGGAGGACATTTCCTGACATCATTAGGAGAGGAAAAGCTATTGATTTTCTTACTACAGTAGGGATGCCCTCAAATGGAATAGCATATAATCATTACTGCATTAAATATGTATTAAAAAGACTGGGGGATCAGAGGAGAAGCAAAGGCAGCACATACATGGAGGGGGAGAGAAAGAGAGAATGTGTCGACAGGTAGCACACACAAAAATGGGAAGAGAAATAATGTCTGTGTGAGGGGAATGAAAGGCAGACACAGTGAGAGACACAGACCACCACAGCTTCTAATCATTATACTTATCAGTAGTGATTGGTGATTTCCCAGACGAAACACAGCTGTGAATATGATGGCCTACTTATCCAAACCACATTTCCACGTTTTTTCCCTGATAAATCCATTCAGGTACGCAAGAGCAGTGTGTGGCAGACAAGGCTTCCAGTTAGTGGAGCAGTACGATTTGTTTAAGCCCAGCTTTACAGCAGCGTCTTTGTCTGTGTGCTCTCTGAGAACACTGTGGAACGGGTGGAGAAAGAGTAGCACTTAATCATGAGATGGAGCCTTAGAAAATATAACTTTGTTTTGAGATTTGTAATGACCAGTGCAAAAACTAAGCTCACACGCTGTTGTTGTGCCTTACACAACCTGACCTTTGCTTGAGCTAACTGTTACACAAATAAGCTTTAACTATTCATCTTTCTCACATGTTTGGTGGCTACATGAACAGCAGACATAAGAACCCTCCGCAGCCTCATTACCACCACACCTGCACAGTGTGTGTCCTAAAATAGAATGCTGACAGCTTCTGCAGCATCAGCCCTCCAGGCTCCCTTCACTCAGGGCTGCCTGGCTCGTTACTACTCTGACAGTTCCTCTGTAGTTTGTTGAGGTGGAAGGTTTTTGTTGTGTGTTAGTTGCTGTTTAAAGGGGCAGATATGACTATGGTTGACACCATCTTGGGCTGGGGCTGGTGCTTGTGTTACCAGAGGGGCTGAGGAAAATGTGGAGGACATGTTTGCGGTGACATTTTGTTGTTTGTTTGTTCGTGTATATTTTTTGCTGGTGATTGGTGCACAGATATAATGAACCAATATGACGCAGGTGGGCTGTGACTGGAGAAAACAACATCTTCTTTCTGCCCCAACCATCCACACCAGTGGAGGCTGGTCCACAATTTAATTTTTGAGAGGCAAGAGGAAGATCAAAATATTTTTTAAGAAAGAGTAACTGGTTGAAATAAACCATTACAAATCTCAGTATCATTTATAAAATATTTTTTCTCTCTTCTTTGGAAGAAAATCGACATAAATGGTCCAACAGTGACTCCTGCAGGTGGAGGAGAAAGAGCTCAGTCTGTGTGAAGAGAAGGGAGCAGGAAAGGAGGGGGACGTCTGTCCTCCAGGGGAAGGATCTCCTTCCATTGACTAAATGCATTCTTTTTTTCATGCTAATCTATGATTGCCTAAGACATGTAAAATGACGCGCCAAAGGAGGACGTCCTCCCTCACCAATCAACAACCAGAATACAAGATTGACATCAGGTTGGTCTTGACCAGACCGTAGAAAGAGAGCGATCAATCCTACGTTAACAACCGTGACTATGCACAAGAGGTCTGTCAAGCTTTCAGCAGAAAACGTTATGCTGAAGCGGTGTGTGTACACGACTTGCAAGTCCAACACCCGATATCCCAAAAGTTTAGATGTGATGCTGAATTTTTCTCCTTCCCTAACTATTAGCATTAGGTAGGTAGCTGGCGTTAGCATTTACATTTGCTTTAAAAACAAACCCCTAGGTTGTTGTGGGGCTTATGTGGTGTGGTAGCGGGGGTGTTTTATTTTATATTTGTCTATTGTCCTTACGTAGATGGATTCCCTACGAACTGTACGTTTTATGGGCAGCAACAGCAGGTCAGAGGAGCCAACTAACTAACTACCTAACAAACTAACTAACTTTTCATTTATTTGTGAGTCATTACATGTGCTTTTGTGAACTAACTGACACGTGCTGAGAGAGCGACAAACAACAAGTGTTTGTAAAAGGATGTTGTTGTTGTTGCTGCTGCTGTTGATATTGAGATGTTGTTCAGAGGATATGAGAGTTATTTTATCATGTTGCTATTCACTCGACTTAAACAAGTGTTATAATGATGGGAAAACCCTGCCTTCACCTCGCAAATGACAGCTGTGCTTTTACAGCTATTGTCTTTGCTTTCAGACGAGGGATACTCCAGACAGGGACTGTTTCTTTTCAGCGCCGCAAAAAACAAACAAACAACAACAAGAGCTGTATATGGATCACAATCGCCCAAACTTGTTTGTCAGCGTGTCTTATTTCAGGATCAGTGAGATGACCTTAGTATTTGTGGGTTGATAGACGTGGGAAATGAACAGTTCTTGTTGCTGCAGAGTCTGGTCATGTTGTTGAACCCATGTTTTGCCCTCCAGCTGCACGGGTCACAAAACTGAAAACTATATTGAAGAACTTTCTGACTGTTTCTCTCTGATATCACTGAACAGATTTTTCCAGAAATTTGCTTTGTAAAATTCCCACTGGGACGTTACAGGTGTTGAACCCTGGCCTGCTTTTTGTTACATCTCACATCCTTGATAAAGGCTCTGTCTTTTTCATTAGGCCTGTATGGTCATTTTCATTTCATTAATTTTCAATATAAAAAAGTAGGCATAAGTAGTCAACTAGTATAAAATAACATGACGTCATGGTGTTACGGGACCTGAGAAATTCCTGGGGATTGGAGATTGTTCTGTTTTGGTTGTGTTGTGTTCTGTTCTGTGCTGTTCTGTGCTCTTTCTCCGTCGGCGTGGTCAGTGCCATCCCTGGAGGACCGCCCACCAGGTGTTCCCGTCTTCTTCCTTCTTCCGGGCTCTCCAATCAGCGGCGTCGACGTCACAGCCCGGAAGCGTTTAAAAGCGGCGCCGTCCTGTTAGTCGGGGCTCTGCCTGTGTCCGTGGCAGTCAGCCTTTCGTTTTGTGGTGCTAAGTGAGGTCCGAGATTTGTTTGATGTGTATCTCCTGTGTGATTAGCGGAAGTGGGCATTAGGCCTAGCTGTTCTTTTCTTTTGAGGTGTTTCCTCCAATCCGTGCCTTTGGTGAACTTTTCTTTAGCTTATGGGTGACGTCCTTTTGTGAAGCAGGTAAGTCAGAAATTCGGTATGAGCTAGGTGATTGCAGGGACCTGTTTCTTGTTTTGTTTGTTGGTTTGGCGTCACCTGCTGCCCTCTCCTTCCTTTGTTGATAGCCAATCGGCCTCACTCGTGTGTTCGAGAAACTGTGTATTGTGAAAATAAAATTGTATTTGATTTTGCCGGACCCTCGTTTTGACTTTTGTTGCTTCCCTAGCCCCTAGACACAAGCGGGTTGTAACACATGGACTGGTATATATGATATATATGTGTGTATAAATATATATATTATATTATAATTCCTGTTTTATTTATCTGTAACTGTTAGACTGTTACTGTATAATGGTCTTCATTACATCATTTATGTTCAATTTGGACAGAAAATAAATATTTAAATCACAACTAACCTTCTGTTCTTCAAATCTCAGTTGTGAGTATCAGGGAACATTTAAGCTTGACAGAAATAGTAATTTGAGTTATATCATAATATGAATCAATATATGAAAAAAAATACTGTGATAGGATTATTTCGGCTATGGACTACAATACCATTCATTCATTCAGTTCATACAGAGGAAAAGAAAAAAACACCCTTTCTTGTAGGGATAGACTGAGGCAGTCAGGGAGCACCTGCAAACTGGCAATTTTGGTAACTTCATTTTAAAAAATAAGAACGTGTTACACAATTAATGTATATGTAGGCTACACGATAATTGCTTTGGTGATGTTTTTGGCCTTGTCTGTGTCAAGAGGCTACTTAAAAGCAGCGGGGATAAGTTGTTGTACACAAATTGTCTTCTTCCTTGCACCAGTGACATATCGGGGTGATGCCATCTTATATGCATTGACATGTTTGATGCATTTCCCGCGACGTACCGCACCTTCGGGAAACATCACCAAGAGACAGTCTTTGTCCAGTCCACCACTCCCATGCTGTCGCCATTGTGTTCCACTGGGAAGCCAAAGTGTTCCAATACGGGCAGGCGACTCTTCTAACTGCCCACTCGCCGTCACTTTTCTTCTTCGTCTGTAATGACTGTCGTTGGCAGCTTTTAGGCTCATTACCACCACCTGGATTGGAGTGAGGACTCAACTTTTTTTAACACTCACTCAGACGTAGGCTATTTGTTGTATGATTGCGTGCACTGAACCGTAATTCGTTCATACTGTGATGGAACGGGACAAATACAAATACCATTACACCCCTGATTTAGAAGTATCATATATGCAAGCTTATGCCTATTGCAGCTCCTGAGTAGCTGTAGGACAGAAGATACATGTCAGTATCATAATTTTTCTTTGTAAATTTCTAATAAATTTTCTTGAAATATCTGTTGGATGGATAGACCTGAAATGTGACTCAGAGGTAGCTGTACAGCAGGTCAATGGGTTTACTATCTATCTATGAAATTCCAAAATCAAGGGCATTCAATCTTAACAACAATAATATGCAATCATCAGTACAGGTTCATAAAGAAACATTTCACCTCTATGGCCCTCACCCAACTTGTAGATAACGTCCCCAAGGCCGTCGATAATAAAGAAATAACACTGGGAGTATTTGTCAATCTATCGAAGGTATTTGATACTGTCAATCATGACATTTTGTTAAAGAAACTTTTTCTGGTCTATGCAGTTGAAATATGTGATGGTTCAAAAGCTATTTGTCTGATAGAAAGCAGTTTGTTTCTTGGAACTAGGCATGGGCCAGTTACCGTGCTCAAGGTATACCACAGTACATAAACATCACGGTTTCAAAACCACTAAAATTTTCCGTCATACTGCCGCAGTATGAGCTGTTTTATGTCTTGTCAGAGAGAGAAGGTCAGTGCAGGTCAGATATCCTTCAGGTCGTGTGCAGCTGCAGTGCAGACTGTCACATGTGGCACTGTCATGCTGCCACACACACACAAACAACAGAGAAGAAGATGTGGAACACTCGCGCGCTGTAATCAAACTCCAAACATTATCGACTAAATGTTGACTGGGAGTCGTGTCAGTCCAAATGAGCTGATTGATGGCGAATTAAAGGAGAAGTGCTGTTTTTTAAAACCTCTTGTTTACTCACCCATATAACTTTGGTGTCATTAATAAGCCTGTGGATGCTGAACTTCATCCAACTGGTCATTTTGTTGGGACAATTTGGAAACACGCAAAAACGAACCAAAGTTTATTAACAGTAGCAAATTCCAGGTGAACAAGCCAACCGTCGCAGAGTGAACGAGCCGTGCTGCGGCTGCGCTGGCACTCAGGGATGACATCATCATCCAGTTCAGAGGTTAGTAGGTCAATCTACAGACCTCGGATGACAATAACAGGTAACTACTCAAAGGGGAATAGCACTAGCGAATCATAACAAAATAGTGGTGAAATTAACTGGTTTCACAGCAGATAATGCCTTAAGGCTGCATTCTCTGTGCCCCAATCACTCCCAATATATGGATAAACACAGCTCTCGAATGGATCTAAATATCGTCCTAAGGACTCCTAATGTTGCCAAAGTTATATGGGTAAGTAAACAACCGTATTTTAAGCCACAAATAAGTTCCAGGTTGTAAAAAAAATAGCACTTCTCCTTTAACAGACATGTTTCAGGCGCAGCATCTGAGGGACCCGGCAGTAGTCAGCCGTTGTTGTTGTTACATTACGTCTTGCAGTGTGGCTCATTACAGGTTAGAGAGGTGAGGCTGTGACAACATCATTTCACAAGCGCCATTTTGAGATTTACCCACTCTGGGACCCGTTTCAAAAAAAAAAAAAACAGCCTCCCATAAAGGACTGCATTATTTAGATTTTATTTAGAAGAATACAATTATTTATGTTAACCTGATACACATTCAGCCTCTAATGATCCAAATATTCTATATGTTATTTAAAGGAACTGTATAATGTATGGCAAGTAATCATAAAATCACTCAATATGTTACCAGAGACAAAGGAAGCATATTAATTTGAAATTCTGATCTTACTGACAACAATATTACAGCCAGAATATTCGCATTTAAAAAAATTATTTACAGCCAGAAAATCATGTTTATGTTGATTTTGTGTTTTGGCCTGTTGCTCCACCCACCGCTCTCTCCCAATCACAGTCAGTGGCATTTCGTCCTCCGGGTTGCCAGCAAATACCTGCATTTACTGATCTCAACTAAAGCTAAAGGGAAGAATTACAAAGTGAAAGTTGGAAAAGAGGGAGGGAATGAGGTGAAGTCGAGCTGATGATGGCAAATAAAGTGATGGTGAAGGTGTGGAGCGGTTCATGAGGTGAGTCCGGTCCGGTCAGTTCTCCTGTCTCCGGTCGTCATGTGTTTGAAGCCTCGCACCGGAGACCCAGAGAAATATGTTTTTATTAGTGTCGGAGGCGGAGGGTTGAGTGTCCAGTAGAGCAGCAGGTCCGCTGTAGAGGAGACAGAGGAGGCTCATGTGTCTGCTGTGAGGAGCAGTTTGGAGTCAGAGCCACCTGATGATACAATGGTAAGAAATAGGAGAAAACTCTGACTGTGGAAACACTGAGCTGCTCGTGTCCTTTATTCTGCGGTAACATGTCTCATATGTTGGTTCATCTACGGCATAATGAACATGCGTTTAGGCTTCTGTAGATGCAGGGTTACACTGTGTGTTTCTGTGTGTGTGTCACTGCTGCACACACACAAACACTCTGTCAGAGCGGTGGAGTGAAACAACCTGCAGATCACCTGAGTTGACGTGAACTCTGCTCGTAGTTACAGTTCAGTTCAGTCAGAGTAAAAAGCTAAATATTCATCAACAACCTGTTCAACCTACACAGGTTTGAGACTGTAGAGACTGTGTGAGTGATTGTCGGGCTACCATAGCCACAATGCTGGAGCAGGGCAGAGGTTAGCATGTGGCTATCTGGCAACCTCGTGTCTGGGGGCGAGGGGAGGGGAAACAAGGCGCTGCAATGTTTTGAATTTGACTACAGCAACAGTCTATAGCTCCTTTAAAAATAAAAGACTGTGTTCAATGGAAAAGTTGTTTTGTTTTACTCAGACATTTCAAAACAACACGTTTTAGAGCTGTAATTGCAATACCATGAGACCTTGATATTTTTGCTTAAGGTTATCATACTGTCAGAGTCTCATACCAGCCCATGCTACTTGGAACAATACCTCATCTGATTATAGGTCAATTTCTTGTGGTGTGCCCAAAAGATCGATTTTGGGGCCAATACTGTTTCTTATGAAAATGACCTATACATAACATCATCAAAAGCATGGTTTCTAGAAAATCAAACCTGCTGACTATGGTGATTCGCTGATTGTTTTCTCCACCAAGACGCTTATATCTCAGAACCAAAAATAGTGGAACCCAAAGTATTTCCATTATTTGACAGCATGAGCGGTAAGTGAGAAAACCTTTAACTATCCCCATATGTGCAGGGACTGAAATCATCTGCAGTGGCCATCCATGTAGCTGTCTGTTTCCCTGATTTCCATGGTAAAGCAGTAAGAGGAGTGTGTGTGTGTGTGTGTGTGTGTGTGGCAAGTGGCAAGTGTCTGTGGTTTACAGTGTGTCTGCATCATTGGCAACATTGTTGGTTGAGCGAGGTTCAACAAAAGCTGGAGGTTTAAGGAAAATGTGTTGTCTTTTTTCTACAGACTGGAAGGAGCTTGACAGCTTACAGCATGGGTTTTGTCATTCAGCTTGCACAGCCACTTAACAAACGCAGCTGGTACCTTTGCAAAGTCTGACCTAGTTTGAGAACATATTTTAGATGCTCTGCATGGTGTTGATTCTGTGTGCCTATAACTGGTGACCTGGTGTATGGGGGATAAATAGTGCCGCTCTTTCAGTTTAACACACATTCATTCTTCTGCCCTCAGCTAAATTGAGTGCTTTAGCTTATGCAACGAGCTAAACATAAATGGCTTCAGTAACCACTTGTAAGTCACTTGCAGCATTCTTCTGAGATTTACTGATGCACCATTTCTTACTTGTAAAACAGAAACAGAATAAAGAGCATTCAGTTTCAGTGTAAAAACATACATTCCACACATTCCAAACTATTGCCATGTATAAAATAACCAATCTCTGGTCTCAACATTAGCAACAGAACACATATTGAAAAGCGACCAAAAGGCTATATGATAACACGTAGCTTTTACTGATTGAATAGCATACCGACCATAATAACACAAAACGAAAGCACCAATACACAACCATAATCAAGCATCTTCGCACTGAACTTACAGATTATGCCTTTCTCAAGTGCAACAGGTGAGGAAATCAGCAGACTCAACACAGGAACGACATGTTTGGAGAACTCGGCTGCACTCTAGATACAAAACTCACTTCCTGCTTCCGCTTTACACCACTAGATGGTGGTGATTGTCAACAAACTCAAAATCAATGGACTTCTCTTAAAGGCACATTTACCAGATTAACCAAGACCAAAATAGCTGGAATGTGTCACAAAATAAACCTCAAGTGTATAATAAACTAACAAAACAAGACTGAGGGACAGAATATTCATATTTGTGCACACTGGAGTAACTGATTTTGGAAGGTCATCCTAAGGTGACTGTTTTGACTCAGGCATCCACATTTTCACATGTTCTCAGGTTTCAGTATGAGAGAGACACAGGTGTTACGTCACATGAACATTCAATGGCAAAACCGTCAAGGTCAAGGCCCTGTTATTACAATATACCACTAGCCCCCTGCACATTCACAAGGACTGTGCACGCAGTCCTTTATTTACTTGGATGCCTGATGTGTGTTCACTGAGAGTACTCCTGAGCCTTGGAGTATGCCCTCAAAAAAATCTATGCTTAATAACACGCACGCTATACACAGCTGCATCCAGAGGTGGTGAGTGTGACTCACTCTCTTAGTCAGCCCTAGGGCACAGATACAATGGCACCCACAGAGCCTGATATATGATTGCCCCCTTCACCCTTCTGAAGTCGGTTCATCAAGTGGAACAGACAAATTTTAATTCTAGTGCCCCCACTTGGCCGCAGATGATATGGCTCCATTTGTACACTTCATGGACAATCCTGGGCCTCCCTGATCAGTAGGACCTTCTGTTCCAGGCCCACTGCACTACCCTCTCATAAGCAGATGAGAGGAGATTTGGGCTTTGTCCCAGCGAGGGCTGAGTAACCACGATGTTCATGGTCCATAGTTAGGAGGTTGGTAACATCAGCTCAGGCAATCTATTCCTATCAAGGGGGAATGTCTTAACATACTGCCATGTGTTCTAGTTCCTCCAAGAAATGTTGGTCTTTTCATTTATTTATCTTTTTTTTTTAGAACTTCATCATTCATGTAAGAAAAACAAAGCTATTAAGATAAATTCCATTGTCTGGCTTCATTTGTATATTGTATAGATAATCCTAAGCCTAACCCTGTGTGTGTAAATCATAAACGCAGCCTATACTATGTGTCGAAAACTGACAGGGTTATACTAATCTCATTGTTCAACCCTATTGTGTCAACTACAGTTTGCCTACAGTGCCTATAGAAAGTCTCCATGCCATTCCAAAATCTTAACCTTTTGTCACATTTGACCCTAGAAATTAGAATGTATTCAGTCTAACATTTTTGAGCTGTATGTACACAATATAGCCCTCCTCATCAATCTGAAAATAACATTTTAAAACATTCTGTACAGCTTTTTTGTTTTTTTGGGGGGGGGTTTTTTAATAATCAGTGAAATACTTAGTTTGGACAAGTCATCAGCCCCTCAGAATAGACCATTATAAACTTGCTCATGTCCAACCAATCAATCAATCAGGCTGACATCAAATGTACTGGTTTTGATTACTTCAGAATAAAATCAGCTGTTTCTTCAGGATTCCACCACCAGTAGTGCATGGTACAGAGAATTTGTCTGGTTGGAAAAGGGTTTCAAAAGACCTCTGGGATGACGTTGTAAAAAGGCACAAGATAGGTGAAGGCTACAAAAAGATTCCCAAGGCTACAGCTATCCTTGAGTACATTCAGAGTATAATGAAGAAGTGGAAAGCCTATGGCACCACCAACACCCTGCCTAGATCAGGCTGTCCATTCAAACTGGATGACTGAGTCAGGAGGACATTGATCTAGCTACCAACAGGCCAACAGCAACTTTAAAGGATGTACAAGTCTTTATGGTGGGGGCTGGTCAGTTTGTGCATGTGATAACAATCTCACAAGCTTTACACAAAGCTGACCTGTATGGCAGGGTGGCAAGAAGGAAGCCTTTTCTGAAAAAAGTGCCTTGTCTTTTTTGTGCTATGAAAAATATGCCTTGATAATTCTGTTGCCTTGTGGAAAAAAAAATTATGTCTCTAACTAAGATTAACTTTTTGGACTGAATTCCAAGCTCCAAACACATCATACCATCCAAAACACACCATACCTACTGTGAATCATGGTGGTGGCAACATGATGTTGTGGGGGTGTTTCTCTTCAGCAGGGATTGGGGAGTTGGTCAGGATCGCAGGGAAAATGGATGCTGCCAAATACACCCAAATTCTTGAGGAAAACTCAACTCAACTCAACTTTATTTATAAAGCACTTTAAAGCAGCCACAACTGAACAAAGTGCTGTACATAAATAGAATACAACATAAGACATAGAACATAAGAACAATATAAGAGATTGAAAGCCAAGGAGTAAAAATGGGTTTTAAGACAAGTTTTAAAAATGGACAGTGAGGGAGCTTGTCTAATGTGTACAGGGAGATCATTCCATAATTTGGGACCGGCAACGGAAAAGGCTCTCTCCCCTTTGAGCTTCCGCTTCCCGCTCGTCTCGGTACCTCGAGGAGCAGTTGATCAGCTGATCTGATGCACCGGGCAGGAGCGTAGGGATGGAGCAGCTCAGAGAGGTAAGGTGGGGTGAGACCATTTAAGGATTTAAAAACAAATAAAAGAATCTTAAAATGAAGTCTAAAGTGCACTGGCAGCCAATGGAGGGAGGCCAGAATGGGAGTAATGTGCTCCCTCTTATGTGCTCCAGTTAAAAGGTGAGCAGTAGCGTTCTGGACTAACTGAAAACCTGCACCTCTGCTAGACAACTGAAGATGGACAGGTCATTCACCTTCTAAACCACCTAAAAATGACAATGGCCCTAAATATACCACTAAACAATGCAGTGGCTCAAGGATAGAAGATGAATGTCCTTGAGTGGCCAAGTCAGAGCCCTGACTAAAATCCAATAGAAAATCTGTGGATGGATTTGACACCACAGATTTTGGCTGAACTTGGCTGAAAATTCATCTACTGTTACTATGTAAATCTAGGATGGTACTATATCTGAACCCTACATTCTGTCCTGAGGTCTTGATAGACTCAAGCCAATTTATTGAACAGTGCACTTCCTACCCCCTGAGGACAACAAAGCAGGCCTTAGTGGGTTGAAGGTAGGTTGTAAGAATAGGTTCTAATGCTTGAAGCTGGCAGTGAACATTGCTGGGATCAATACAGAAGCTCATGGCTTGACATACTATGCCATGGTCCACACGAGTGAATCCAGGCTTGAAGTGACATCATCCTTTAAACCTGGGAGGGTGAGTACCCCTCCATCTGCCTGATGTTAGTTTCTGGTTATACCAGGTAAGCCTCAGTGTCATCTTGAACCTGAAACATGGGTTGCATGTATAGTGTCACATCACTATAATATAATACATGTAATATATATCATATCATATCATATATATCATGGAAATTTCAAATAGATATGTTTTTAAGTATATGTTTCTTTCATGCATTCAGTATTCATTATAATACATAATGCATATATTATATAATTTATTAATATTTATTTAAAAAAGTAAAATTGTCCACTAGTTTTATGCTATCTATCATTCTCAATGTTACATTCTTCTGTTCTTTCATTAACCAACTAATCCACCAACAAAAATATGGTGACCACAAACAAACATTGTCAGGTTGAGTGTCAGCTGCCCCAACAAACTCATGTGCTGCTTCATTTAATTTTTGAGGTCCTCATTATTTCTGTACTCAAACCTGGTGCAGACACTTTTGCTTAAATTTGCTTATAATTGCTTGTGTGAAGGAAAAATGCATTTTCTTCTTTCATATTCTGTCTCATGGACAAGCTTTGAGATGGCTTTGTCCTAGAACTAGATCTACTTGGACATTCATCATGAAAACCTGTCATCCTGGCACCTGCATTGCCTCAAGAAAGCTCTTTCACATGTTTATTGCCATTTTTGATGCATTTCCAATCGATAAGAGTGAAGTCAAATGCAGGAAATATCTGCTGTGATGAATTAATCAATAGCTGGTTGAATGCCTTTGATTTTCAGTTGAATTTACTGTGAATTTCTCTTATTTGTCCATACTGTTGCTGCACAAGGTGGGATGAAATGTTTCCAGTGAAATGGAAAGAACTGCGTGCTGTGAATAGTGTGTTGCATGTTCATGTGTGTTCCTCATGGAATCAAAAAATCATTTTGAAATACAGGTCTGCACAATGGTAATTTGTACAATAGTTTGTATGATAATAGCTTTAACTTCATGACAAGTGTTCCTGACAAATCAACAGTGGCTTTTGCTCCCACACTCATGGGGAATTCTAATTACTTCTACAGTACACCTAATTAACTGAAACAAGACTCTACAGCACTTTGACTTTGTAATTACTGACAGATAATATATAACATAAAACAGTAGGTATGCAGTATCTTGTACTTTAACCATACATCACTGAACAGACGTATTCTGGTTTGGCCTGACACTTCATTTGTATTACTCCATCAGCGTGGGGGGGTACACATAGAAGTAAAACTAATGATGATTTCATTCGTGACTAGTGCCATAAAACTGTAATGAAAATGTGTAAGTTGCATAATGATACCATGTTACCACTTCCTTTTGTTTTTGTAACAGTCTGGTTTTGCAGTTATACAATCAGCAGACTCCTTCCGTGACATTAACACTGATCTAATAAGAGAGGCAGATTCCCATTTTATCTCTTAGAATTATGATTGACAGCTACACAAGCATTTTGTAGCTTCTCTTGGATGGACAATTCTGTTATATGTTTATAATGAAACATTGGCCATCAACTATTAAATAACTACATGAAGGATGTCCTCTCTATGAGGGCAAACAAAAATTATGACTGTTCCGGATTACAACTGTGAATGACCTCACTAACACTTCAAGATGCAACAAAGTGTGATAGTGAGGTTTAGGAATACACGTAGAACACTAGAAAGAGAAAAATCACCTCACTTTTTGCACCAATTATTAACAGCACACGTGTGAAAGCCACAGCAGCAGTTTGGCAGATGTTTCTGTCATGCACACATGAGGACAATGGTGTGACACTGCAGTGGTTATAGCTGTGTTGCCTTTGTTGGCTTCTTCAGTATGAAGGGTCATCATGTTTTATGTGTTTGATTAGTTTTATTATTCCAAATGTCTTCATTACTGGTCTGCCAGTGCTCACTTTGATGTTGAGTGGTATTTGGGAAAGGACTTGAGATCTGAGAGTGTTTGGTCTCCCACCAATCATAGTTGATCAAACTGAAATACAGCTTTTACTGATCAACAATAACGTTTTACAGGGCAGCACAATGGTGCAGTGATTAGTATTATGTTTGTGTAAATCTGTATGTGTAGCCTATATACATACATATATATACATACAATAGGGTCCAGCAGCTTACGCTGCCTGACCCCAATGAAGCTGGCTGGAAGGGCTTATTCAAACCCCAATTGTGACTTTAAAAGCAGTGAATAACAAGTGTGTCCCAGTAGGTTCATCACTTTTTTTTCTTTTAAGGTTACTTTTTGCCAAATCTCCAAAGAAAAGAGAGAGAGAGAGAGAGAGAGAGAGAGAGAGAGAGAGAGAGGATGATATGATCACTTGTGTTGTGATTTTTTGCATCACGTGTGTTATCAAAGTAATGAAGATGTTTTCTTAAGTTGTTAAGGTGTTGAGCCCCAAGAGTTTACTGTACAAAGCTTCCTAAAGAACTTTTAATGCATTTTGCATTGATGTATCATGAATACTAAATTTAACAGTACTGGGCTCCTATCCACTTCTTATATGTACACAGTCTTAAATCCTGGATACTGTATGTTTACCTATTGAAAGAGCAAGAAATAGGTCATTGTGATTTGAAATGCAAATGCCTGAATGACACACTTCCAGCTCAGCTGAATCCATCAAAGATTGGCAGAGGTGACAGGGACTCATTAAAGGTGTCAATTCAGATGCTATGACTGGAAGACTCTACTTCATTTTCGTGAGGGTCAGTTGTCACTGAACCCTGGCAGCAGCCCAACACTGCCCTGTGACCTACTCCTGCACACAAACAGAACAGTTTCAAATTAACTTCTGAAGTCTCCCTGTCCAGCATCATGCAAGTGGAAGCCACTTGTAAACAAACAGCTTTTTTCCTCGTCATAAGCCACCCAGGGCCAAAGTGGTGGTCTACCTTTGAGAGAGATGAAGAAGTTGAAGAGGTGCTTGGACAGGGTTACCTCCCCATCTCAAGTAAGCCTGTCCATCTGCCACATGTGTAGCATCTGCACTCTGCCAGACACCCCCATGGTCCTGCTAATTGGTCTCTTTCCTGCTGTCTCCTCTCCACCTGTTGCTGGCATGGGCCGGGCAGCTGGTAAGTCCATCATGCTGAAGGGGGACTGCGATCTGTTGCTCTGGAGATGTCCTTTTTTTCACAGTCGGCAAAGATCATTCTCCCAGGATGGACCCCAATTCCTCACCACAGTTCTTGTCTGTTGAGACCACTCATCCACAGCTGGTGAGGTCACTCCCATCCTCTCTGATGACATAATTAAGAGTAAACTCTCTGAACATCCATCAAAAGAATTATTGTTATTGTATATGTTGGAACAAATGATGGTGCATTCCCTAGTGTTTTTGCTGAACTTATACTAGCTAACAGAGTACATGTGTGAAATGTGTGTGTATGAGGGATGCTAATTGAGCTATCCTATTAACTATATATTTAATTAGCAGTGCTAAAGCCTGTTGTGTCAGAATCTGCTAAACATTACTACTGTATGTATTTTATTACAAATATCCATCTTTTATGGTGTACTATTAGCAGGTTCTAAAGAAAACTCTCATCTATCAGCATGGGAAAATGATCTTCAGTCAAACATAAGTACAAGAAGACTGGGAGAAGGCATGTCTTCTGGCCCAAACTCAAACTATAAATACAAGATGCAAACTCCTACAGTATAAATGGTTGCTTATAGGACATATATCACACCTGTTAAATTACACCACTTTAATTCTAACTGTAGCGCCCCCTTGCCTACATTACTGGCAAGTCATCTAAAGACATGTGAAAACAACTAGGTAACTAAGGGGCGCCCTGAGTTCTTATCAGTTAAGGTGATAAAACAGCAGTAGTTTTGATCAAATGGTTATGAGTACCCTGTAAATATCCCTTTTTAACTATTTAAACCAAGTAATAACATCACAATGAAATAATGAATTACCAATGAAATGCCTTTCCTCTTTTTACTGAAAAATGTTACAAAATTAAATTACATGAATTAAATAAAATATGAAATACCATTGTTACCTCTTTCTTTTAAATAAACAAAAAGGTACAATATCACACTCAATAGAGTGGGTTCAGATTTTAAATCAAACTTCAAGTGCTCTTATAGCACTGTATAATCAACAAACAATGTGCCTTAGCACAAAACCTTGTAACCTTGTAAGTTCTCCTTTAAATTTCTAAAGTCACCCTTTAAAATAGACAAGATACACTTTTAACTTCAAATGTAACCCTCAGTGTCCATAAAAGTCACTTTCAATAGCATAAACACACATTCAGTTCAAATGCAGAGTCACTAGCAACCCTAAACTATGCCGGCTTTAAATATAACTAAATAACCCATCAAAGTAGTGGAGCTGTCAAAAATTGAAGGTATTTTGGAAAGAAGTTCTTGATTTAATCTCCAAACTGACAGAAAGGATTGTCCCAGTTGAAGCAAAAATATGTTTGTTACATATATACCCTGAGGATTTCCCAGTAACTGTAAAGGAACGCAGGCTAGTTGAGTTCTGTCTGTTGCAGGCTAAACGCGCAGTTGCCTTGAAATGGAGGGAGACTCAGGGACCCACCGCTGGTCAATGGATTACAGATTTGTCACCTAACTTGGCACTGGAAAAACTGACATACATGGCAAGAGGAAAAGTTGAGGAATTTTGAGATGTGGTCTTCTTTCCTGACTTTCATGAATAACCTTAATGGGCAAATACCTGGATCTGGACAAGGATATATGCCACCACCTTTAACACCTTGAGATGGCTTACTACTAGTTCCATGTCTAGAGTATTAGTATTGTGTAGTAGAAATAGAGATGAAGTTGAGGACCGAACTACAGACTTGAGATGCATTGAATGCGTTTCTGTATGCATATTCATATTTGCATGTACAATTGATTTACTGCAGATCTTATTGAGAGTTTTTGTTTTTTGAGTGTTATATTGATGTCTATGAATGTATGTTCATTAACATGGAAAACAATAAACAAATTGTGGAAGAAATACAACACTTCCTTGTAAGATATGATTTTCATGACTGGCTTGACTATTGATGGAAGGGTTGAGTAAAGTTGTTCTCATCAAGAAAATTGAGAAGCAAAACACACTCCCTGCAGAGCGTACTGTAACTGAGTGCCAGAATGTCAAATAGGGACTGAAGTAACTGATGTGTTGCTCAGCATGGTGTCTTTGCTGCTGATTCCAATACATATGGATTCATACCACAGAGCTTATTTTCAGGGAATGCTGCAGGTGGGAATGACTCTCTGGAACTTGTTCGTCTCTGGAGAGTGATGTCTAATTTATATATGTATCTTGCTTTCTTGTTTTTTTTTTCTTTTTAGGGGCCAGGCAGCCTAAGTTGCTGGACCCTGTTGTTTTCTTCTTCTTGTTCTTCCAAGGAAATCCTACTTCCAATAGTGGAAAAAGCTCCAGTCCCATGCCAGATTTATTCAACGCCAAGCACATGTCAATATTCCTAATTAAAA